>JAVXUP010002096.1:0-160840 GCA_033070095.1 Escallonia herrerae | reverse complement strand
CCAAAACACCTCTCGCGGGGTGGCAAATTACCAAAATGCCCCCTGGCATGAGAAAATATCAAAAGTGCTTTAAAAAGCTATTTTACGAATTTTTCGCCTAAATATCGCGAACCAGTGTCCGGATCGAGCGCTTAAAAGCCCGTTCGGCCAAAAAAATAGCTAACGGCTTCGGAATGGCCCGAATTCCTGGGGAATGGAACTTCCCAACACCCTAGGGTTCTCATAAAAGTTTTGCGCGAAATCGCGCTGGCTTGATATTTTAAATTACACTACAAAGTTACAAGGTTGCGCGTATCAGTTAACCCCTTTCTAGTCTTTGGAAAAATCTGAAATTTTTACCTGATATAGATCTTTTGAAAATAACTAGGGTCTCTGTTTCGTACTTTGGCAAAATCTAGCTCTAGCTATTTTTTATAAATTCGTGAAAAATTCTATTTTTGACGCCCAAAAAAATCGCTATTTTGGAATCTTTCGAATGTAATACCCCGATTTGTCAAAACGTAATTTTGACGCCCTAAACACGAATTTTAGACTATTGTAAGAACAATTTAAGCGTAACACAATTTAAACAATCAATTGGTAAGAAGAAATTGAAAAATACTTACTTGTTTTAACTTGATATATTTAAAGAAAAATCCACCGATCTTCTAGCGGTTATCCACCGATCTTCTAGCGTCAATTTTTTTTGTTTGTATGTAGGTGAGATAGGGAGGATGAGGAGAGTGGAAGAAATGATTCGGGGAGGAGGGATTTTATAGAGAGAAAAGTGAGAGAGGAAGAGAAGAACCGTGAGTGAACAGCAGGGAGGGGGAGGGGGGAATGACACGTGGGGGTGGGGGGTAGGGTGGTAATGACACGTGGGGGGTTCACGGGTGGGGGAAGGGGGGTTCACGGGTGGGGGAAAAGGACATAGGGTGGGGGCCACGGGGTGGGGGGCAAGGGGGTGGGGGTCACGGAAGGCAATAATGCCAACCGCATGTAGGAGTTGCGGTTGGGCATTAATGCCAACCGCATGTGGGAGTTGCGGTTGGGCATTAATGCCCATTTTCTCACGAGTTTTTCATTTTCTCGTGAGATTTTCGTGAATTTCTCATAGTATTTTTGTCCTTTTTGTCCCTTTTCGTCCTTTTTTGCGCCACGTGTCACGACTTTTCCCAACCGCTGCTCTTACCTGCGGTTCAGTGGAGAAATTGTTATTTCTCCACCGGTGGGTGTGGATCGGCCCCCTTTAAATAATTGTTACTAAAATTATATAGCAACCATCGGTTATTGCTAAGCAGAGATTGTAGATATCTTCGTACAACCTGAATAGTAGCCAAAAATATTCCCAATTAGCCATGGGTGCTCCATGACACCACGAACACCTAACAACACCTAAGCATAAGATAAAAGGATTTTTCTTTCCAATCCAAGTTAAAACCAGAAAGATCTACCAATGACAGGCTCTTCTTTCCCCCTAACTTTTGTCAAGAACAAAAGATCAACTTCACAAACTACTCACTTCGTTCAAGTGGGCATATTCAACTCCTCTCCATTGCAAAAAGAAATTAACTTCATACCAAGAATTGCCAAAACTTTTCCAAAAGCTTATCATGTGAATAACTGTGTTCAACCACTACTGTGGTTTACCTGTGCTTTGGTGCGAGCAAACAAAGTGGAAATTTACCTGTGCTTTGATAGCCACTAGCTGCAAACTAATCGTGTTTGCATCTACCATCAACCTATATTCAACAGCACTTCTCTGCCTATACATTTCCACTGACATGATTGTTTATGACCTACGCCTAATACATGTACAAGAAGACCCAAAAGTTAGTAATCCATCGAAAACACCCAAAAATAAGACGATATCTTATTGCCCAAAATAATCCTCTAGTTTATGAAAGAAATCAGTTACGCACTACTATTCTGTAGAATAACCAATAGAAACGAAGAAAAAAGAGAACAAAATTAATGTACCAGTTCTTCTACACAGCTTTCTCAGTGCAACCCTCCTCGGCCAATGTTATGCAGGTCAGGTGTGTGGATTGTCAGGTCATGATTCGTCAACACCGTGAACACGAATGTTGAGTCTTCTAAGCCAAACCGAATGCAGTATCATGTGGAACACATCATATCGCTTGGGAGGCAAATTGACCTCAAAATGCCTCCGAACTTGTTGACCCCTCCTCTGCAATCGGATGTACTGTCTCGATGATATTTGCGTTAGTATATTTTTCATGTTTGGGATATCCTTCACAGGAATTTCAACAGAGAAGGACTTCCAGTTAAGAACATCGCTGAAAGGAGGCACGTAGTGGTCCTTAATGAGTACAGGAACACAACCAGTGTAGAGTGCCTCGACCATTCGAGGGCTTGCGACTTCATAGCCACTTGGACAGATGCAGTATTTGCTCTTCCTCAACATGTCATAGTACGAGACACCTTTCGGGAGGTATTTGTGAACCTGGACTTCGTCATCCTTGTTCTCCCAGTGCTCTAAAAGTATTGGCCTAATGGGGCCATGAAGGCCTCCAGCGAAGAAAACCAAAATGGGGCGATGCGATGGGGATGGCCCGCCGAGCAAGCCTTTCATTGTACCACCTGGGAGAAGAATTTCTGGAAAGGATACATCTTTGGAGGGCTTGAATCCTTCAGAGGTATTCGCATTACATAGGGCTCGAATCGAATTTTTGTATAGGTCAGGAACCGCGCCTGACAGCTCAGGCCCCTGGAATTCACAATGACTGCAGAATTTAAACATTGCTGGATATGGCGTAGACTACGGGGATAAATTGCAAGGGAAAATAGAATCACTAATACTTCTTCAACCAAGGGGAAAAAAACTAACAGGAAAATAGTGAACTCATTACATAGAAAGAAGGCCAAATTTTGGCTGTCCAAGTGTTGAGGTTTTAATTTCTATAACGATTTTCCTTAATCTGTATACTCCATAAGTACATAGCACTTTGTGTCTATAGACGGTATGCAGAAGGTATATTTCTGTATATTTAGGTTTGTCTTTCGTAGTTTTAGGAGTAATTAATATTTTAAACAAGCTCATGGAAAAGCAGTATCTCTCCCCACATATTTCATCTCTTTATTAATCACTTAATTTGAACAAATCAGAGGAAAACGCCTACCTTTCCGCCTATGGTCATGAACAAAGAAATCTAAATCCAATTAAGTTCTATAGTAATTCTCTCTTACAAATTAATCATGCCAAGGAAAACGGGAGATCCCGTAGAATTAGGCAATTTTAAGGGCAATATGTTGGATTCTCACCAAATGAATTTTTAAGGTAGTCTTACTGTTCATAGAACAAGGCGATCATTGACATGTTTCCAAGATAAGAACCAATTCAAGCAACAACAGCGTTGATTAGTTAAACCAAACTTGACCTTGTGGCCAGTTTGTTGTTATTAGCTAATTTTGGAGGTAGTGCAACAATTCCTTACCCAATCATGGCAAGCAAGCATGAAATGATCAGCACCAAGGCTTCGGTTCCAGAAAGAGTACTTTCCTGCGAGAAGATTGACATAGTCTTTGACTGTCTTCTTCATTGGATGCCAATCATGGGACTCACGCTCGTAAACAAAGTGAACGATTGCCGTCACACTAATTGGAAGAAAGTACACATGCGCTTTATCAGGATCTCTAGTACGAAACTTGGTGGTCTCCATATGGTAAATAAAATTTCCCTCCATAGCGTATATGCTCTTGCAGGGACCATTATGAAAAACCGGGGGTTCTCCTTCTTCATAAACAAACACCTTGAATTGTTTTTCCATTTCTAAGTAGCTTCTACAATTGACAAGAGAAGCGCGAGGTTTAGAGATATATACTCCAAGAATATGTCGGACGTATTCTAACCCACCATGAGAATGGCACCAATTTCATAATTGCACTGAGTCGCTATGTTCTCACCAATTAATCTAAAAAAAAAAATTAGACGACAGCAATTTCCTAGAAAAGAATACAACACATAATGACCATGAGAGTGTACTTACCTGTGGAAGATGCTTGGATTCCAATACATAGGACCTGTTGGAATGTAATCGGAATCATTTAGACGATGTCCATTTTTAGCGTCTCTAATTGCGGCTCGAGCTCGCCCAAGACCGGCTTCAAGCCTGTCCAAACTTGTGTACTCTTTCCGAATCCTCACGTCTATAGGGAAGTCATGTGACTGATTCAAAGAAGGAATAATGCGGGTTCCATTTGCGGTGATATTCAAGCTCTCTTCCTTATTTACCTGTGGAATTAGTTTAAGACATTGTCTATATATCAGCTATACATGTAATGGCCCAACAGTTACTTTCTTGTTCTTATACAAAGACTTTCATGTCTTATGGACAGATGACGTTGGGAAAGGCCAAAATAGGAGATTCTTGGACCCAATTTGTTTCTCTGTTTCATTACTCCTCCAACTCTAAATTTGACCCTTTTAATTATATATATATATATATATATATATATATATATATATATATATATGCGCTTCATTGTACCTATTAATAATGCAAGTTGTGGAATGAAAGGCAAAATCTGTGGCTTGCTGATTCATAGAAATAATTGAAATATTAAAATGAGAACAACAAACCCAAGATTAAAACTTAACACAAGCACATACATAACCCACATATCACAAATGAAATTGAGCATGACTGTTCTATAAGAATGTTGTAAGTCGTGCATCATGGTTGTAACTTAAAAGTTTACGAAATGGCATGCCATTAATTAAAATGTCAACTATATAGCATGATGTACAACACTCTGATGCAGGCCAGAATCAAAGGCTTACATGAGGTGGAGTCTCTATGGCTTCTACAGCAAGTGGGGGCGCAGAAGAGCGGTTAAGGATGTTGTCGGCCGACAGAGCTTCGTCCCTCCGGCTACCACCCACCACCCTTGGCCGCAAGTCCAACCTTTCTTCCGGCGGTGCAACAGGTCCCTCTGTAGCCGTAGAAGAAGACGAAAAAACACTACTCCTACCGCCGCCACTGATACTCCATATCCTAGCGTAATAGCGAAAATCAAAGCCCATATTCGAGCTAGTTGTGCCCAGCAACCCCACGAAGCCAGACACCACCACCAGTGGCACCACCAGGTACAACACTAGCTTTGATGACCCTGATGTGCATGCTTTCCACCATGAAAACACCCCTTTCTTAAAATCCCCCATCCTCCCCTCCCTCTCTCCCTTACAGAAACTTACCTAATAAAACTTTTCAGCCAAAACCCATGTACTAACTTGGTTTCTGCTAGGGGAAAAGCAGCAATTGTGTGTGTATTTTGTGTGAATATTTTCTGGTGGGAAAAAACAAAGGTGGGTTGTGGGAGGAGGGGAAGAGGAACAACTGGTGAGAGATGGTTGCGCCACCCACGCCAAGCGTCGACCTGCTTTGTCCTCGTTTTTGAGTTCCGCTTGCCTTTCATGCAAAATTCTCTCTCTCTCTCTCTCTCTCTCTCTCTGTAAATTATGTTTCCGTTTCTGCCCTTTTCCCAATTACTACCCACCGATTATTATGTCATAAATCTGGCACTTTCCTTTTTCCTGTCCGTGATTGCCTCGAGTATTCAATCCTCATCACTCGCTCCTTAAGGATAGCATGTTTCATAAATATATAGGTGATTATTATATTATTATAAGCTTTGACCAAGTGAAATGTAAAGTTATTCTTCTTGATTAGGGAGAATTCCAATAACTTTCTAGCATAATATTCGAATTCCCGTACTGATAGGTCATATGCAATTTCAGTTCTCACCCTAAAAAAAAAATACATATATATTATGTTTTCTTGAATATTTTATATTTTGAAACTGCTAGAAGTGCTTTCTATTTTAATGCCATCCTTACTTTCTAATTAATTGATTTTGAAAATCAATTACAGAGCGATTTAATCTTCCTTTTGTTTTCAAGAATCAATCAGTGCCAAGTATAGTCATTAGAGGGTTTTAATGACAAAAATCATCTTAATTTGAATGACGAAGTTCAATTTTTTTTTGTTTTGTTCACTAAGACTTCTGTAACGACCGTTTTTTAACAGTATTGTTACAGTAAAAGATCCAAATCAGTTTCGAAAGAGAATAATAGTACGTTTATCAGTAAATTTCGCAATATACCGAGATCGGTAGTAAGCCCATACGGGTCCGGAAATAGAAGCTGAGATTATTCATTATTTTGGTGCCGTGCTCTAAATGTGAACTTGTTTGACACAGTTTCCCAGTCCCTCCAAATTCTGGAAAAAGTCATCTTTCCTTTTAAGGCTTTAACGAATTTGCTTTTTGAACCTACCTTTAGACTTGAACGTGGTGTGTAGTACAATGTATCATATCCTTTTTGAGCTCTAAAGTTGTGATAATAAGGCATTATGACACCGTTACAATGAACATATTACAATAAATTCTTGGCAGAAAGTTGGCCCTGGCTTACAATGTCATTTACTTATATTAATGAGGAAGGGTGGGTATTAATTAGATTAATTGGGACAAAGAGATGGAGGAAGGAGGAGAAAGATGCACAAGACGTTAACTTTTTTCAAAAAGTCTATATTTTGATTATTCACACCTCCATTTACCTCTTAAAGTACTAAAAACATACTCTCTCCGTTCTAATTTAATTGATCGTGTTTGATTTATACGGTTATTTAAGATATACTTCATATTTTATGAGTTTCGCATTCCACTTTCGAGAGAGAGAGAGAAAGAAAGTGGGTCAGGGAGAGAGAGAATTGAATGGGTTGGTGAAAGATTAGAAATCGATCTTATGTCAACAAAGAAAACTACATTCGTTGATTTTTACTCGGATTCCGATAAACTAACTACTTGTTTGCAGTAGAGAAATAGATTAAGAAAAACTTCAAAGGGTAAACATGAAAAAACATTTACAGAATCTTTCTTAATTTAAAAATTGATCAATTTTTTTATGACAGCTTAAAAAGGAAATGTAACTAATTTTTTGAGACGGATGGAGTATTATTCACCATTATAACAATAAAAGAGGCTTGTGGGGACAATTATATAGCATATCAAAATAGAGGAGGATGGAACAAAATTTCTTTTATTCCACAAAATTCACACATATTGGTTGCTAAAAGATATATTAACAACACTCTCTATGAGGGAAAAAAGGGTAAAATTGACCCCCAAAAAAAAGAGTGCCAATTTTAACTTAACCTTAAAGGATTAAATTAGTCTTTCAATATTACCCCTCGCACTTATGTAGAAGGAATTAAAACTGAAGAGTCGTCAATCACTCCCATTGTAATATACCTTCAAAGGGTTAAAGAGCGCTTTGGTCCTTATGTAGAACACCTCTCTCCCACTTACGTTCGTCCTTCTTCTTGCCGCTGCCATTTACTCTGCACTTCTGGGTTCACATTTACTGAAATGCTATAAAAGCATGGTAACTACGGGTTTTGTTTCTGTACTTATTGCTCTTCTTAGTACATATACGCCTCAGCAGAAACCGCCAGCTTGAGCTGTTACACATGCATTGGCATCTTGTATTGAGGATATATACTAAGGAGAGAAGTCCTGTAAAATCGCCAGGGGCAATTTGGTCTGTTAACATTCAAGCTTTCATCACCCCTTCATGTGTCAGCTGCTCGGTGTTGCTCGAGTCTGTGACAGAGCAGAAAGCTCTGTGAGTTGAATTCTCTCAATATTCAAGCCAAAATAGGAGCTTCTTCCATTAAAGATGGCTTTGGTGTCCTGCTGTCGTTATTCAGGACTGGCTTTTGGAACATCCGTGTTGAGGATGACAACATATAAAGCAGAGTTTCAAAACAACCATATGTTTCATCTCAAGATGTTGTCACTACTGAATAAAATGGGAATGAAGCATTGATTGCATACATGAACCTTAAGTGTTTCAAATTACCATCCGTGATAAAAAAAAAATATATTATCATTAATGCTGTTACGGTGGAGAATTTTTATCCAAGTATTTGTGTGAACATGTTAATGCTGCCTCATCTGATGAAAAGGGATTCTAAAAGGTTACTTGTCAATCCAAGTGTTTGTGTGGACATTTTAATGTTGTCTCATCAGATAAAAGGGGATTCTAAAAGGTTACTTGTCAAGTTTTGTTAAAATTGTAAGTATCAAAGGTACACGATATTTCATTCTTTCTGATTCAATAAAAAGGAAGTTCAAAAGGTTGGTTATCATCAAGCTTTGTCAAACTTGTAAGTATCAAGCTCAATCTTGTGACACTCCCAGAATGTGAGAAAATATTCGGATTGTGTAAATAGAGTTGTCAAACGGGCCGGGTGGCCCGCGGCCCGGCCCGGCCCTTTCATGAACAGGGCTGGCCCGGAGGAATTGGGCTTAGGGCCTGGGCTTGGACCAGGCCGAAAAAATCTGGGGAAAATCCCGGGCCAGGCCAGGCCCGGAAAAGCCCGGGTCTGGCCCGGCCCGGTTCTGGCCCAGTTATCCGGCCCGGTTCTGGGCCCGGTTCCGGCCCCACCTGTTTGAATTTTTTGTTTTTCCCCCCTTTCTCCCCTCCTTTTCCTCCAACGGATATATTCCCCCAAAATTTCACTTTTACCCCCCCAACAGCAATATAACGGCTAGTTTGGGGGGTATTTTAGTCTAACTTAATTTTTCCAACTCCTTTAAAGGTTTTTACACTCTTACCCTCCCCAACAACTATAAACAGATAGTTTTTAGGGGTATTTTGGTCTTTTGTGAAGTTTCTAAAATCTATAAATTCACACCATTTCTCTCTAATTTTTCACACCAATCTTCTTACTCTCTCTTATCTAAACATTCTATATTTCTACAAGCTTTGCTACTATTTCCCTCTCCAATTACTACTCTTGCTAATTACTACTAGTATTTACTAATTAGTACTCTTGTTTATTAATTACTACTCTTATTAAATTCTAATTACTAACTACTACTCTTATTAAATTCTAATTACTAACTACTACTCTTATTAATTTGTTACTCTCTAATTCTTTTGTCTAGTAATTAGTAATTAGTGAATTTTTATTTATTAATTACTATTACTAAATGCTTTTTAATTACTAACTCTCTCCAATTGGATCAGAATTATCCTCAGTGATTAATATTTGTTACTCGTTCATTCTTTTAATTGTTATTTCTTATTACTACTCTTATACTTGTGTATTTAGTTACTCTTACAAATTTTGATTTCCAATCTAGTAAAAAAGTTTAGCGTGAAATATGGCTGGATTATTGAAGAAACTGAGGCGTGGATCATCATCACGAAAAACATCATCATCATCGCAAGCACAAGCGCCAGCGCCACGGCCATCACAAACACCAATCCAAGCACCAACACAACCATTCGTTCCTGGACGAATGAGTACAGGCTGTATGATAGATACCCAAGCCAATTGGGAGTTCAATCAAAACATTCCAGATTTTGAATACACGCCTGATGAAGACCCCCCGCATTATAGTCAAGGACGCAGCTCGGTTGGCGAAGCTACTACTCCGTGGCATAATCTCAACCCTATGCCTGGTCATGATGAAGAAGGGCCGAGCAATGCCTCCGGTAATGAGCCAGAAGTCCAAAAGGGGAAAAAAAAAAAAGCCGAGTGTTGGAATCATTTCGATGTAGTTACGGTGGACGGCATCCGAAAAGCTCGATGTAAGTACTGCGCTAAATTATTTTCGTCTGGTAGTGGTAATGGACATCTTAACAGGCATTACCCTCAGTGTGCACCTCGACAAGGCCACGTCGAACCTACCCAAACGCAGTTATCTTTTGACGGTAAGTTATTTGTTTATAATCAGCGAGAGCAAAGAGACGGTCTCGCTGAATTTGTTATTCACGATGAACAAGCCTTTTCTTTTGCCGATAATCCTAAGCACTCTAGATATATGAACACATACGTTCAACCTTTGTACAAAAAGGTTCATAGAAACACAACTAGATCCGATGCACTCCGACAGTACAATGCTGCTAAAGCACGCCTTATCGATTATTTCGATAAATTTGACGGTAAAGTTAGTCTTACTTCTGATATTTGGCAATCTCCATTTACTTTTGTTAGTTATTCTTGTGTGACCGCTCATTGGATTGATGCAGATTGGGTTATGCACAAGAGAATCATCGCTTTCGAGCTCTTTCCTTTTCCGCATGATGGAATGAACATTGCTACTCTTATATTAAAAGCATGTACCACATTTAAATTAAAGGATAAGATTATGAGTATTAGTTTTGATAATGCTTCTAACAATACAGCTGCTGTTGATGCTTTAAAGGAGAGCCTCAAACCTGTACTTTCTGGTCAATTATTTCATGTTCGTTGTGTTTGTCATATAATTAATTTAATTGTTCAAGATGGTTTAGCTGCTGCAGGAGATATTCTTGTCAAAATGAGGGGTATGACAGCGTATGTTAATAGCTCGAGTCCGAGAACACAACAATTTAAAACGTTGTGTGTTGAATATAATATGCCTCGCAGGAGAGCAGTTACAGATGTGGTCCACAGGTGGAACTCTACATACCATATGCTTTTACACATTCTGGCATACCGAGAAGTCTATACGCATTTTCTACTAACCTAGTTCCCAGCCGGCTTGCCAACTCAAGAGGAATGGCAGATGGCCACATACCTAGCTGAATTTTTGGAGGTATTCTACACGTCTACCAATTTATTGTCTGGTACGTACTATCCCACCTCTCCTCTCGCTGTAATAGAAATTCTCAAGATGGCTACAATGTTAACAAAATGGAGATATATAGGACCCTTTAGGGAAATAGTAAAAGTGATGGATGAAAAGTTTAATAAATATTGGAGTAGACTGCCTGTTATTTTTGCTGTGGCTACTTGTTTAGATCCTAGGTTAAAGTTGCATGGCGTGAACGCCTCGATACAAGAGATATCGAAATTAATGTGCTACACAGCAGAGGAGACAACCGCACTCACAGCAAAAGTGAGCAAGAGGTTTGAGGAATTGTTCAACCTCTATCGTAATTCTGCTGACGTGCGCGGGCGAGCTACATCATCCACTGTTGAGAGGTATTATGCGCCATACCTTAAGGGCTTTGAACATCTAGTAGCAAGACAACTACCAGGTGAAGGTACTTCTAATTCGGCAGGTTCGTCTACTTTTTCCTCTTTTAATGAGATTGGTGTATATGCAAATACTGATCATTATTCTGATTTATCAATGCAAGAACAGGTTAATTTTAATTTGTTAAATTTTTGGAAACAAAATCAAAACATGTATAAAACTTTATCCCAAATTGCACGGGATGTACTGCCAGTGCAAGCCTCCACGGTTGCTTCAGAGTCGGCATTTTCAGCCAGCGGGAGGGTTTTGGATGACAGGAGGAGTCGTCTTAACCCCGAGTCGCTCGAGCTATGTGTATGTTGGAAGGATTATCTTGATGCGAAATACCGCGAGCAAGATAAACCGATTGATGATAGGAAGAGCAGTGACTCGGATATTGAAGTACTTCCGGATGATTAGGTAATTTCTTTTTATTTTCCTTCTCTTAAGTTTTAAGAATAAATGTTTTCACAAAATATACTTTTTTTCCATATATATAAAATAAATTTTTACAAGCAAGATATATATTTTTTCGTATATATAAAAAAATAGGTAACTTTGCCTGTTTGTTTACAAGCAGCCGGTCCCAAGCCCGGATAAAAGGAGGAGGGCATATGAACACATTTATTTTTCTATACTTATTACTAAAGTTCGTCTCGGGAATTAACATGTATCAATCCTGGGTTTTCGGCCAATTAGTTTGAAGTAAAATATCAAATAGTAGAAACAGTCTCTCTTAGATAGTAATAATTGTTATGTGTTCAGATTTTATTAATAAAGATCATCAAGAAGAGTAAGAAAAGATTTAACATATAGCAAAAAATAAAATGAGAGACAAATAAATATATCTATACATACATACATATATATGAATATTACATATAATAAAATAAAATGATAAAAATTAGATTTGTCAAAATTTGAAAATTGGACATGCCTAAAGATGAAATTTAAAATTGAATAACAAGAAAATTTAAAAAAAATTAAAAAAAAGGGCTCGGGCCAGCCCAAGCCCGGCCCTAAAAATTGGGCCTAGGGCTAGGGCCTGGACTGGGCCTAGAATTTCTCCTCAGCCGGCCCGGCCCGGCCCGGATGGCAGCCTCCTTGGCCCGGCCCCGGCCCGGTTTCGCTTCAAGCCCGATGGACCCGGGCCGGGCGGCCCAAGCCCGGCCCGTTTGACATCTCTATGTGTAAAGGTAAATACTGTTGGCTTTTGGAACATCCCATGCCTTGGCTGTGTTGAGGATGACAACCTATATCTGATTGATGTGTCCCTTGGGATTAGCTACTCTATGGTTCATTATGGCTTCTTTATGGATCCAGTGTTCTGGGTAATGTACTAGAATTAGTTAAAGTTGATCATGAGATGGGATTCTTGCATTTGAATTACCTGATTGAAGTGTGCCTCGGGATTAACCACACATTTCAGGAGGTTGTAAGATGGTTCTTCAATGTAAAATGTAGTGATCAATCATTGTGGAAAAGAAAGAGTGAGGATAGCTATGTCGTTGTTGCCGTTAAAAATATGCTCCGCGTATATTACGGAATTCGAGTATGGACCAATGACCTGCAAAATAAAAAACGAGTGACTGCAGGGTGGAGTTCCCTGCGGAAAACTCTCCGATGCTTAAGTCAGAGCGCAGCTATAAAATTGTAATTCTGAAAAAGCATGAATTGTGTTATTCTCATACCTGAAGGAGTAGACCCATTTATATAGCTGTAGGAGAAGACTCTTAGTACGATCCTCGAGAATCACGTCACAATCTCTGATAAGATAATTATTGATCTCTCAGTTTGACAGGGATTGCAGGGTAGTCCCCAATTATTGAGAGTTATATTTGAGTTATATCATATGTGAATGTCTAAACCAGTGAAGAAGGTGCCAGCATGGGGTCTTCCTTGCTTGCCATCTCTTGTGAGTTCAGACAAAACTGAAAATCAGATCAGAATATATGAAATAGATGTGATGCACAATCAACCGAGGGCCATTCTTGCATATGCTAGTCTGATGAGCTTGCGTATGCTGAGTTTTTTTTCTTAAGTAATACTGTTTTAAAACTTAATTATCAATTTACTATGTTTTGAAACTTATTTATCCGCATATCACATTTTTTAAAATTGCTATTTGAAACCATAACTTTAAACTAGAAATAAAAATCGTGGTTTCAGACAGCGATTTCTACTTTAAAGTTGTGGTTTCAAACAATAATTTTTAAAAATGTGGTATGCAGATAAATAAATTTCAAAATTGAGTAGATTGGTAATTAAGTTTTGAAACAGTATTATTTAGGGGAAAAAAAACTCTACATATGCTAGTCTAATGAACTTGCATTCAAAATTTTGTCTTCCGCCTTTAATTTATAATAATAATAATATAATATATGCATAATAACTGAAAAAAATGAGTTGTACCAGAAAAAAACCATTGAAGTGAACCCCGTCATATATATATGTAACCGACGATAGTAATATGAAATTTAGGACGGAAATGGTCTAGTTTCACCACTATACAGAGGGCATGCTAGTCATTCTAATGGTTTAAGTGAACGAATAATTAAAATCATTTATGTCTCACAGAGATTACAAGTACTTAAGTAGCCTATTGATCATTATTAATTGTCATATAACTATTGACCATGATAAAACTTTCTTTAGTGGCATCATTTAAAGCAAACTTATCAGATGTTACCCAAGATTTCTGTAATTTGTGGAAAATGTGTTTTGATTCTTTCATTGGCTTCTTTTTTTTTTTTTTCATTTGATAAGAATTCCCACGATTTAGTTTGCCGTAGACGGAGACACGTAACTCATAATTTTTGTTATATTCTGACTGACCAAAAGATATTTATTTGATGTATGATTGTTATCTAAGTCTGGTTCAATCTTTACATGGATCAAAATCTCTTCAATGATTTTGTGAAAAAGCGATAAAAAAAAAGCCCCATAAAACCGAGTGAGTACCTTTTATAACACAAAATGAGGTGTTCACCAGGATAAGCTGGTGGAGATGGAAAATTTCCAAACCTGCATGTATGCTCACTCTGTCCTATTTCAAGTGCTTTGGGTTTGATTTAGCACTCTATTTAAGTAAGCATATAATGTAGAATACAAACTTATATCATCTATATGAGTTTTCTTAAGGATGCACATTAACAAAAATACTCTATTTTGTTCGAGCCTGTTAATGATTAATTCTGAGAAGGTTAAACCTAATTAAATCAGGTTATTAAGTACTTGGTAAAGACACAAAACAGGTTAAAATATCTTTTGGAAGTTAAAAAAACTGATTAAATTATAATAGAAGAAAATAAGAATTATGAATAATCATTGTTCCATAAATAGGTTTGTCGAAGTAAGAACCAAAATATCCATGTTAATTACAAAAACTTTTAGCATCTTTTATTGAGACATTAAATTTTTGATAATGTTATTCAATTGAACCTGATTTTAGTACACTGGTATATAAACATCATTCATAGCTTAAAACTAATTTGGTTAAAATGACTTAAAACTGATTTTGAGAAGTGATTATGATTTAATCTAAAATTTATTTTTTTTTAGAAAATCTCAAAGAAGCTCTATAGAGTGGTATTGGAAAATCTCATACTTCTTTACATTCAATGCGTTGTTTTGGGATACACCAAATACCCCCTCCGTCTATAAATAAGGTTATTAAGACATTCTCTTGTACTGCACAGGTGTTGTAACGGCTATAAAAATAGTTTTTGTAATTAAAATTACTTTCTTTGTATTGCTAAGATATTATAAGCCTGATGCTTTCCACAAATATTCAATTCATCTAGGGAAGCTTTTAGTTACATCACATTGCAGCACAACAAAAAATCATGATCCATAAATAATCGTCACCTTTTATAATAACATTGAACTTTAGGAGAGTCACATGACCGGATTAATGTAACCTTCAATTGTTGTCATTCCCATTTTTTTTGGGTCTTGTGCAATACTTTTGCATAGTTAGCAGAAATTCAGAGCTTGAAATAAGACATAAGTGAGAAAACAACATTATAGATGCTTGACTTTTTTAAATAGACAATGATTTGTAGATGTTCCAGATTGCGAACCCGTGTGAAAATGATTCTAAAATGTAAATTTCAGCTTAAATGTTGATGAGTTTTTAAAATTAGATTTAATTTACTTTAAGCGAAATATGTTTGTTGCTTGGCACAAATAGTTGTAAACCAACTTAAAATTACAAAAATATTTAGATAAAAAGTGCTTAAATCAGTTTCATTATAGCAAAAAGGTAATAGAGGACACTTAAAAAATAAATTTCTAATATCCATTTAGTGAAGCAAGTGAAGATAACTTTGATTTGTAAATAACTATAGTGTATAAATACATTATGGAAGAAACTATTTTCAACCACGTACATAAGTTGTTACTTATCGATTTGAATTAGAAACACTTACAATCTCATCTTAGTGCTTATAATAAGATAACTGGCTAAACCTAACAATTAATTAAAGGGTATGGGGTGGTGGTTTGTGATAAATATTGGGATAATATGATAAATTAGAAGGTCAAATTCAATCATTATAAAGTGATTATTTAATAATCCTCGCTTTTTTATCAGGATGATAAATTACATCAGTTTTTAGCCTTTTGAGACAGATCAAATCTTTTAATCTTCTGTGTCAAATACCAAATATCTGAGTCAATGTAGATTAAATTAAGTTTGACCATCCCAAGATTAATTCTAAACACGCTCTAAAAGGAGGATACTTATTAATAGGCCGGAAACAGTATGTAGGACATTTAAAGTTGGTCGAAAGTGTGAAAGCATTCAACTCAAAATCAATTGTTGATGAGGAGAGAGACTCACAAAAGCTTATATATTATAGTGTTGTTAACTATTTGCCCGATATAAAATTTATATCTTCAACACGCCCCCTCACATGTAGCCAAGCTTTTTTTTGAGTAGATCTAGCACGTGGAGAATTAGACTGCATGACGGTTGATAAATTAATTTTTTCAACAATCTACTGGGCCTAGATTTACCAGCTATATTACCATGTAAAAACATCAAACTCAAAATCAATTAATTATGAAGAAGAGGTCCACAAGGCTTATTATATATTGAAGTATTAATTATTATTTGTCCAATGTGAAATTTATATCTCTCAACAGAAAGAAATATGTTTTTAAATCCCCAAAAAAAATTCAAAATTAAAAAATATATATATTAGGTCTGAGTATTCTTAAAATGGTTATGACACTTGTGCAAGATATATTTTTGGAAAACTATTTTCCAGTACAGCGGCGGGCCTTGAAAAGACTTAACAGATGGAAAGATGATAACTTCACGTTTAGTTAATGCTAGATGACCGTAAAAGAATTATTATTAATGGAACTTCTAAGTAGACATTATTTAAAAATATCTAGTGACCAAACGGATTAGATTTTATTTTTATTTTTTTGCTGTTGGGAAAAGTAGTAAGAACCATATCAATATGAACAGCTAGCATAGTTTATGATGAGATCGACACAAAAAACGGATTAGATGTTTCAAATAAGTAAAGGGTAATCATTTCCTAAAAAATTCAGTGGCTTTTATTAAATATATAGGTATTACTTTATCATATTTAATCTTTTTTTCACTCACTCACTTGACTACTGATTGGGCTACGGACAAGGAAGGAATGACCAAGGCTTGGCCCAGTAAGTTGGTCCAGTTTTGGCCATTGGGCTGCATCTGTGTTTTGGTCTTCCAATTGAATGCTTCGGCCTGCGTTCATTTAGCCCTAACATACTTCTTCTGCTGATGAACTTCCCTTTTGGCAACAAATTGCAATTTCCGAATCTCATTTTTCTCTATTTTGTGAGTTTTTGAGATATTCACAATTAGTATTACTAATGATCAGAGGCGGATCCAGAAAGTATGATCGAGGGGCCAAAAATGATTAAAAAAATTTTTTGATTGCCTCTAACTAAATTTACTACTTTATGGATGAGTTAACAGCTAGATAGAAATATATAATAAATAAAAAGAACAGTCAACCATGTAGCGGGGACAAGGACATTACACACAAGGGTATACTCTTTGGTGACTTCGTTTATCTTTTTAAAAGTAAAAAAAAAATGGCAAGGACAAAGCAATATACATACATACATACATACATATGAAAAATTAACCTTTTTTTTGGGAGAATATATAGATTTGACAAATATATTCACCAACATATATAAATTGATTGTTTACACATCCGGTTGTCACTTGTGAGCTCTTTCTCTTGTCACACTTGATATAGCTAAAAATATGCCTCCAAGCTACATACGACACGTGTCAGTTATGACATGTAGTTCAAGCTAGCTTATTACTGATTAGGCACTTGCCATATCAGTCACCAGGCAGAATCCTAAAAGGACTATGACTCTATTAGCTAAGATTGACATGTGATCCTCTAGGATCCTAATTCGATTTTGATTGGAGTTGTGCAATACCTAATTCTACTAGAGTTCTCCTTCCTATTACTATATAAAGGGGTCTAACCTCTTAGGTATGGACAACTTCACACACAATTACACATTGTGCCTTGCTGATTTTTTAGAGTACTACATTGTTATCCATTTCTGACTGAAGCATCAGAGCGTTCCCCTGCCAGAACCCTACCCGGCAGTCACTCCGTGTTCTCTTTTACAGGCCTACTTTCTGGTGTGGTTCCAGATCCAGTTTTTAGCTGCAACAGATTGGCGCCATCCCTGGGACCCTCAGGGAACATGGCCAATCATTTTTCATCTAGCGACTCTTCACGCAGTCATTCTCAAAATTGTCATAGCCCTAGTCTACTCAATCGTTCTCGCGACCAACGTTCGACACCTTCACGTCATCGTGCTGGTTCCGCAAAAGATGCCCATATTAATGTGACATCTACCACTCCCGAATCAGAGACCAGATCTCGGAGAAACCAATCTTCAACATCTACTCTGAAAAACGGCGACCTTCGTCATCGTTTGAACTGTCGACTGTTTAAAACACCCCATGCCGACCTTCTAAAAAAGCTCCACGAACTGAAGGATGTCATAAACACTCTTCAAAGAAAGCTCGACATGGCAGATCCACCGTCTACCCATCATTCTCATCCTGACCCCAGCGACCTTTGTCTCCGTCTCACCTCCAAATCAAGCTACGATCGCAAATACAGATCAGCGACCGATCCAACATTCAATCTGAAGGAAAAGAGCGGAGAACACATAACCAGGAGTGGATCATGCTACTGTCGTGATCCATTAGTCGAAGACAGTACCAACTCCTTTCCCGAACAGGTCGCCAGAGCTGAGACCCCTCGAAGATCTATCCACAGAAAGAGGACGCCTGAGTTTCGTTCCCGAGAATGGGACTCATGGAAGATTGTCCCTAGATGTCCTTCTCCAGAACGATCTCCCCGGAGGGGAGAATCTGGATATCTGTTATCCGAGGCCATCAAGAAGGCAAAGCTACCTCCCAATTTTTGAATGCCTCAATGTGACCTCTACGACAGAACTGGAGATCCCAGAGAACATGTTTACCAGTTTGGAACAAACATGCTACTCCTCCAGGTCTCAGATGTTGTCATGTGCAGAGCCTTTCCTACCACTCTGAGGAAGGCTGCACATGCATGGTTCAAATCTCTACAACCGAGATCCATCTATTCATTCGGCCAATTATCGGATCTCTTTCAGAAGCACTTTGTAAGTAGTCGCTCCTAAGGGAAAAACTCAGCGAGTCTGCTTAACATTGTGCAAGAGAAAAACGAGTCTTTGGCATGCTTTCTCGAACGATTCAGCGCAGCCACTTGGGAAATTAATAACCTGGACGAATCTGTGAAGTATATTGCCTTCCTCTGAGGTCTCCAACCAACATCCAAGTTTGCATTCTCTGTTAACAAAAATTCTCCAGGTAATATGAAAGCCCTTCTCGAAAAGGCTAACAAATATATTCAAGCTGAAGAATACCTGGAGACACACAGAGGACGACGTGGAGAGGTGAGAGAAGAACAGAAGAAACGATCTCGGGAGTTAACTTCCCAAAGGGGAAAGTCAACAAAACGTTCTAAACGAGATGAACGGTGTCCCAACGACCCGTTTGCCTTGGAAATTTTGACACCTCTCAATCCCAAACCATCACAGATACTTCACGAGATCAAAGACAATAAAGCTCTCCAGTGGCCAGAAAAGATCAGATCTGGGCCGAATAAAAGGAACAAAGATTTATGGTGTCACTTTCACAATGATCATGGCCATACAACTAACAATTGCGGGTCACTTAAGCGAGTAATAGAAGCCCTTATCAAGCGTGGCCAGTTAAGAAAGTTTGTAGCTCACAAAGAAGGACGACAACAGACACCTCTGGCCATCAAAGAAAGAGAAGATCAAGAAGAGAATACGGGTACAATCAACACCATATATGGGGGATTAGCCACAGGAGATTCATCAGGACAGGCTCAAAAAGCATACGCCAGATAAGTGTGCATAACGAGTCAACCCCCAAATAAGAAATAGAAAACTGTGCCCGTAGCTACAATCACCTTTTTCCAATGAAGATTCAAAAGACATAAAGACTCCATATGATTATCCATTAGTCATCATGATCAAGGCTGGGAACTTTGATGTAAAGCGTGTTTTGGTTGATAACGAGATTTCCGCAGAAGTTTTATTTTATGATGCGTTCAAAAAGATAAACATTTCGACGGACCGTCTTCGTAAGATGGACACACCGTTGTATGGATTCTTCAACCACCCAGTTACAGTCGAAGGTATTATCGCACTCCCAATTGCGATCAATACACCTCCGACACAAGTTAACTTCATGCTTGATTTTGTGGTGGTAAAGGTCCCATCTGCATACAACTCCATATTGGGATGACCAACACTTAATCAGTTACAGGCTGTGGTATCAATTTACCACCTCAAAATAAAATTCCCCACGGAACACGGGATTGGAGAGCTGAAAGGAGATCAGACTACCGCTCGTCAGTGCTACATGACTTCATGTCGATCGAAGAACAAGGAAGCACTCATTATCGAAGACCTCCGAGAAAATACAAAGATGCAAAGGGGAGAACCAGTTGAAGATCTTGTAAGCATTAAAGTATATCCAGGAGAAGAAAACAAGACAGTTCGGATAGGTTCGAATCTTAAGGAAGACACCAAGCTCGAGCTGGTGAACCTATTGAGAACTTATGCGAATATCTTTGCGTGGATAACTGCAGACATGCCTGAAATTGATCACGAGGTCATTACTCACAGGTTAAATGTTGATCCGTCCAAAAAACCTGTCAAGTAAAAGAAGAGGATTTTTGCGCTAAAAAGATAGGAGAAGATTGAAGAAGAAGTAGATAAACTCCTAACTGCCTTTATTAAAGAGATCTACTATCCGGATTGGATTGCCAATGTTATCATGGTTCCTAAATCGGGCGACAGATGGTGAATTTGTATTGATTACACAGATCTTAACAAAGCATGCCCAAAGGATAGCTACTCATTTCCAAGGACCATCCTTCTTATTGATGCTACTTCGGGTCACGAACTACTCAGTCTTATGGATGCATATTCTGGTTATAACTAGATCATGATGCAAGAAGATGATGTCTCCAAAACTTTGTTCATCACGGAGAGAGGGTTATACTGTTATAAAGTAATGCCTTTTGGACTCAAGAATGCCGAGGCAACTTACCAACGCTTGGTGAACATGATCTTTCGAGACTTGATCGAAAAGAACATGGAGGTCTATGTCGACGATATGCTCGTCAAGAGTATAAAGTCTGAATTCCACGTCAAAGACTTAAAAGAAACTTTCGACATCCTTCGAAAGTATAAAATGAAACTGAACCCACTCAAATGCACTTTTGGAGTTGCATCAGGGAAATTTTTAGGGTTTATGGTTTCTTAACAAAGAATTGAGGCAAACTCAGAAAAAATCAAAGCCATTCAAACCATGACGTCCCCAAAAACCATCAAACAAGTGCAAGAGTTAACATGAAGGGTTGTAGCCTTGGGAAGGTTCATGGCTCGATCAAATGAACGATGCTTGCCATTCTTCAAAGCCAACAGAAATAGGTTGTTAAGCAATCCAGTGTAAACTTTATTTTTTGCTTGAGCAATAAATTTATTTTCTAAACATTGTTGTAAGGTTGGATATACCTCGCCAAAACATTCTACCTGAGTAGAATGATGGCCGAACACTCTGCCCGAGCAGAGTGCTAAGGTTAGCCAAAACATTCTGTTCGAGCAGAATGATAGCAGAACACTCTGCCCGAGCAGAGTGCTAATGTTAGCCAAAACATTCTACCTGAGTAGAATGATGACCGAACACTCTGCCCGAGCAGAATACTAGCTTAGCCAAAACATTCTGCCCTAATAGAATGATGGCCAAACACTCTGCCCCAGCAAAATGTATAACTCTTGTTCTTCAGCTAGCCAAAACATTCTGCCCGAACAGAATGATGGTCGAACACTCTGCCCGAACAAAGTGCTAAACTTAGATAAAACATTTTGTCTAAATAGAATGATGGCCGAACACTCTGCCCGAGCAGAGTGTATAACTCTTGTTTTTTTATATATACAAGAATAGGCCAAACGGATTAGTTGCAGATCCAAGTCCGTGAAGAAGCAAAAGTTAATGGGGGCATCGTCACTCCAACAAAGCTTTTACTTCTTCAAACTTTAGGCCAAGCGAGGGTGCTCGACTTCTTTACCAACTCTTTAAGTGACGAATAAAAATTTTTGAGGTAAAGTAAAAATAAATAATGCTATGCGAATAGTATCATAAACCATGAGAAACACATAGTAAAAGCAAAACCAAATGCAATAAAAAAGAAAGAGTTTTACAAAAGCCCTTGAAAGTGCATCAAAATACTCAGTCTAACAAAAGAGCCTAGATACAAAGACAAAATCTAAGGCTCGGGGGCATCTCCTGAAGGGCCTTCCTCTGGGGGGTGAGAAGCCGTAGCGTCTCCCGCCTTCGAGGGCATAACTGTCCCTCCAGATGGAGACACGACTATAGGCATAACAAAGTCATCCAAAGAGATGTCTGGGAAGCGCTCAGCGAACATCTCTATGGCCTTCACAAAGCCCATCTCATAGATCTCCATGCCATCATCCGTTCACTTCTTTAGCCACTATTCCCCCACATTTCAGTCAAGGAAGTTGCGGATGCCTTGGTCTCAGGCCTTCTTTACCTCTTCTGCCACTTTTCTCTTTGCCCGTTTCAGTCTCCTTTCCAAAGTCTCAATCTGAGCAAGGTAGTCAGCCTCATACTTGCTCAGCTCTTCACCGCGACGGGTGGCTTCATCTGCCTCTTTAATGGTGTCCCTCTTCTGCTGAGCCTCCTCAGCTGCCACCTGCTTCACCATATCAAAGCGAGACAACATTTCAGACCCGCTGTACATCTAGAATAAAGACTGGAACAATCAGCTAAAGGAAGTTTGAAAATAATAGTTAGTCGGAAGAAAGGACATTACCGTGTATACAACCTGAGCAAAAGAACAGACAAAAGTCTTGTGAGTCTAGTTTTGAAAAACCTCCTTGTCCCGAGAAAGAACTCTGTGAAACAAATGCTGCTCTGAGATATGACTGTCTGGCATCCCAATATCATCGCACCTAAAGGTCCATCTGGGACGGAAGATGGGATCCTCATCGATAGACACCCTTTTAACAATCTGTGGAGAACAATCAAAAGGAGTAACTCTTGTCTTCTTCGGAGCAGGGGGCAACTCCACGCTTGGCTGCTTTTCTTTCCTCTTTCCCTTGGTTTTTTTAAGACCACTAAGAAAGCCTCATTGCGGTGATTTTCCACTTTCGCTAGCCATTTTTGCAAGGGAGAAAGGAATCAATACGGGAGTAAACATTAAAACAAAGGCTGAAACTAAGATCCTACGTAAAGCACACTTAGAGGAATGCTCTCAGTAGGAGACATGCTAGAGATAGTAAGAGGATGAGGAGGAGGAATCAAAGCTCCTGCTGGAATAGGCTTGTGGGGAATAATCCTCACCCACTCTAACTACTGCTCTGATAGAGGTTCATCAATGGAAAGCCCTCCTCAAAGTTTGATGTGGCTAAGGATCTGTTTGGTAAGATTGTTAGGAGTGGGCTTGCTCGGGTTTTCAAAATCCTTACAGTAAGGATTCTAGTCTCTATCAAACGGAAGCTTCCCTTTGTCCAGACGGCCAACGAAGAAGTATCTGTGTCAATCCTTATTCGGTCATCCCTTCAGAAGTCGTTGCCTACTATGAATGTAATACCATCCCGGGTAGTTGGCGACTCTTTTGAAAAAACAAATTTTGAAGAACACTTTCATAAAATCTGTTGCATTTGGTTTGTAGCCTGAAGTCTGCACCAAATATATAAGCCTGACAAGCTTCCTCCAACCATTTGGAACAAGTTGCCCGGGAGCCATGTGATGATGCTCGAAGAAACGAAGAGCAAAAGGGTGAAGAGGAAGCCTATATCCAGACTTCACCTGTTCTTCATAGATCCCAGTTTTAAACTTTGTTCCATAATTAGCTGGTTCTTGTAAACCAGGAAAACGAGCATACCAACCTTTGGGAAGAGGATATTCACAAATCAACTCTAACAAATCTTCGGTGGACATCTTACTTGACTTCTAATCAACCGTATACCAAGGCTTAGGATTAGCCTTATCCTCGGCTTGATCCTTTACATCTCTTAAAGTATTCTTGACAGGCAAAGAATGTGAAGGTTGAGAGGATGAAGGGGGTAATAGTTGTAAAGTTCAAGGTTATGGAGGTTGTGGGTTTGAAGTCCCAACTTCACTTCCTGAAGTTGGAACCCGTTCTGAACTTGAAGATGAACTACTACTTACAACTATATTATCTTCGAAAGAGGTTGAAGTTTTGGACATGTTTTCTATTGCTAACTATGAAAACTTGAAGTGCTGAACAAAAAGAGGAGAAGAACAGAGACTTACTTGAAGAGAAGAATACTTCCAAATGATTCGGGTGGGGTAAAAATGAAGCGAAGATCTCCTTTTCTAGAGAAAACTCTAAATAACTGTCTCTTGGGATACCCGACGGTTCATCTACCCCTTACGGGCACAAGCTAAGAGAAGAGAAGTTTGAAACTTGAAAATTTCCAGCTTAAAAGCATTAATGGCAACGGGGGACACTTAGAAATAAACCAAAAAAAATTTTGCCCGAGCAGAATCCTGTCCGAGCACTCTATCAAAAGAGACCATTGGCCGAAAAGAATTCTGCCTGAGCAAAATCATGTCTAAGCATTTTGTCAAAAGAGGCTTTCGTAGAACACAATTTTGCCCGAGCAAAATTGTGTATGAGCACTCTACCCGAGTAGAATGCTCGTCGGTAGAACATAATTCTGCCAGAGTATAATGCCTCTTGGCCAAACATAATTATGTCCGAGCAGAATCGTGGCCGAGCACTTTGCCCGAGCAGAATACTCATTGGCCGAACAAAATTCTACCCGAGCAGAATGCCTCTTGGCCAAACATGATTCTGCTCGAGTAGAATCATGCCCGGACACTCTGCCCGAACAGACTGCTCATTGGCCAAACATAATTCTGCCCGAGCAGAATCGTGCCCGAGCACTCTGCCCTAGCAGAATGCCTCTTGGCCAAACACAATTCTGCCTTAGCAGAATCTTTCCCGAGCACTCTGCCGGAACAGAATACTCATTGGCCAAGCACAATTTCTACCCGAGCAGAATGCCTCTTGGCGAAACACGATTCTGCCCGAGCAGACTGCTCATTGGCCAAACACAATTTTGCCCGGGCAGGATCGTGCCCGAGCAAAATGCCTCTTGGCCAAACATAATTTTGCCCGAGCAGAATCGTGGTCCAGCAATCTGCCAGAGTGGAATACTCATTGGTCGAGCACAGTTATGCCCTAGCAGAATGCTTCTTGGCCAAACACGATTCTGCCCGAGCAGAATCATGCCCAAACACTCTGCCCGAGCAGACTGCTCTTTGGCCAAACAAAATTCTCCCCAAGTAGAATCGTGCCCGAGCACTCTGCCTGAGCAGAATGCCTCAAGGCCAAACACAATTTTGCCCGAGCAAAATGCCTTTGGCCAAACACGATTCTGCCCGAGCAGAATCGTGTCCGAACACTCTGCCCGAGCAGACTGTTCATTGGCCAAACATAATTTTGCCCGAGCAGAATGCCTCTTAGCCAAACACAATTCTGCCGGAGCAGAATATTGCCTGAGCACTCTACTCGAGCAGAATGCTCATTGGACGAGCATAATTCTGTTCGAGCATAACTGTATCCGGGCATGATTCTGCCCTAGCAGAATCATGTCCGAACAAAACTTTGTCCCAGCAAAGCTGTCTTTGGATATTTAAAATGTCATAAAAACAGATTTGATTTTGTTCTGGCATATTTCGCTATCACCAGTGAAAAAAAGTGTGCTTCCACCCGCTTCATTGATGCTAGTAATAGCCGGGGGCATATGTTATAGCTAAAAATATGCCTCCAATCTACAGACGACATGTGGCAGTTATGACATGTAATCCAAGCTAGCTTATTACTGATTAGGCACTTGCCATATCCGTCAGCAGGCAGAATCCTAAAAGGGACTCTGACTCTATCAGCTAAGATTGACATGTGATCCTTTAGGCTCTTAATTTGATTCTGATTGGAGTTATGGAAGACCCAATTCTACTAGGGTTCTCGTTCCTACTACTATATAAAGGGGTCTAACCCCTCAGGTATGGACAACTTTACACACAATTACACATTGTGCCTTGCTGCTTTTTCAGAGTACTAAATTGTTAGCCATCTCTGACTTAAGCATCGGAGCGTTCCCCCGCCGGAACCCCACCCGATGGTCACTCCATGTTCTCTTTTATAGGCATGTTTTCTGGTGTGATTCCCGATCCAGTTTTTAGCTACAACAACACTCATGCAAAGAAGGTCCCAAAATCTTGGGGTGGCCATGGCACCCCCCGGTCATGCGAAAGATCCGCCACTACTAATGATGTCATCTGCCAAGTGATGAGCTTCGTTATACTTCTCAGAAACTGTCTAGAGGCAGATCTTTATACATTATTTCAAGATAATTATTCTTACGAAAAACATAATAACATATATATATATATATATATATATATATATATATATATATATATATATATATATATATATATATATATATATATACGCACACACGTAACCTCAATAGATAATCAGACTCTATTTCATAATCCAAATCAAATTACTTGCATTGATCACTAATTCTGATTCAACTGCAGCAGAAATCCAAATACAAATAACATTATCGAAAAGGCTTTTTTTAACTTGCCTTTAAACTTGAAGATAGTGTGAATACCCTTTTTGAGTTCTAAAGCAGTAATGGATGCAGCATTACGATACCGTTACAATGAACATTTTCTCCTTATAAGTTCTGGACAGAAGCTTGGCTCGGGCTTACAATGTAAACAATCCTAATAATGAGGAAAGGGTTGGATTTAACTAGATTTATTGGCACAAAGCGATAAAAGGAAAGCGGAGAGAGATGCGTATGATGACTTTTTAATATGTTTAAAAATGTTTATATTTTGGTCATCCAGACCTCCGTTTGCCGCTTAAAGTACTTATGACATATTATTCACCTTTTACAAATAAAAGAAATGTGGACAGTAATATGGCGCATTAAAAATATAGATTCTGTATCGTTTTTAACAATTAATAATAATGGAGGGTGGAGCAGAATTTCCAACCCTTATGTTTTAGCATAAACTTAAAGGTATTCAAGACCAGTAAGCACTATATATGTTTGCACCACAAAATATCTTTTTTCACTAATAAGTTCACTTTCATTAAATGTCACTAAATGACATTTACTTTTTATTATTTCTAAAAAGATAATGGAAGATTCAAGAAGTGAAAGAAACTAACTTCTAAAAATGTGTCCTATTGATAAAGGATAAGTGTGCTTGGTTACTTATTAGTAGGTGATTAGTTTCTAAGTGGATAGTTTTTCTCTAAGTGGATAGTTTTATTTTGTAATGGTAGTTATTTAGAAAGAATAGCTTATTTAGAGTTCATTAGGCACTTTGTTAGATGATCTGTATAGTATCGATAGGAAATCCAGTGCGTTGTAGAAATTCTATTCGTTGCACTGTAAGAATTGTATTTGTAATTTCAGTGGACGCATCGTCTTTTGATCAATTCAACATATTATCATCCGTTACTTTTTCTTTTTAGTGAAGTCCTCAGACCCGAGAGGCAAAAAAGATCCCACACTGTTTATCGGTTGTGTCGCAAGCGCACAATCAATAGTGAATTTGTCCAGCAGCGCAAACACATTAGCACTCACTAGCACCTAACTTCTTTCATATTTTCTGCAGCAATATTTATGGCCTACTATTACTTAAATTGATGGCGTTTGTGGTTCAGATAAAGCCTTTCCCTTTCATATCATATGCTTCAACTACATAATAAGACCAATAAGAAGTACAACATGTTCTGTGAGCAATTACAATATTAAACGTCGAATTAATTTGGCAAAATTTAGAATGCCGAAAAGCCAAAAGTGACAAGAAAAGACGTTTTCTGCGACGGATTTTTAGCGACGGAATCTATTATGTCGCTAAAAGTAGTTTTACCGACGTAAACCTCCGTCGGTAAAACTCCGTCATAAAATATTATTACGGACGGAATTAACCGTCGATAATATTTTTTGGCGACGACTATTGCCGGCGGACTTTTAGCGACGGTACTTCCTTCACTAAAACATTTTGATGGGAATTTTTTTTCCAAGAGTTTAAGGAAATATTTTAAGCGACGGAATAAATCCGTAGCTAAAAACTCCGTCGGTAAAAATAGACCTTCACCGACGGACGTTTAGCGATGGATATATTCCGTCGCTAAAAGTCTATTTAACTCTCAGATCTGGTTTTCTCTCTCATGATTCTCTCTTCGAAAATCCCAAAAAAGGCTCCGGCGATTGTACCACCGCTGTTCTCATATCCTGCCCCACCTTCGGCGCCACCGAAAGCCTCGACATCGGCGGCGACCTCCCTCGACACCAACGACTCCCATCAGGTATTTTTTTTTATTATTTGTTGTGACTTTGTTTACTTCTAGCCAATCGCTTTTCATATTCGTGTATGATTTGCTGTGAATTTGTGACTTTCTGTATGATTTCGGCGGTGACCTCCCTAGCCAGTCATTTTTTGATTTGTTGTGACTTTGTTATTTCTTTATTTCACATTTTGTGCATGATTTCGTTAGTCTTGGGTAAGTAGAATTTAATTTTTGTTAGTCTTGTGTATATTGCTCAACTCTATTATCTACTACAATAATTCACATAAATGAAGTTATAATGTGTGCTTGGAGACCAAAAACGCGTCCTTGCAAAGACATCATATCTTGAGCTATCTTTTGATGTATGAATCGCCAGACTAAAAGTAAAGCACGGAGTCCGTTATCTATGTATGCCTAGTTGACATCTTACATGGCGATCTACTTATTGTTCAAACTTCCTTCCATACTCGACGACCACTCGGTCTGAAATAGCTTCATACGCCAGGTGTTCATTGATGACAATGGAGTTCATGTTATGTAATAAGTTGTATTTCTGATCATATTCCTAATCTCTGCTTCTCCCTATTTTCTTATCATTTCATCTTTAACTTGAGCAGTGGTGGGTGGCGAGGGAAATTATTAGGAGAATCAGTTGCCTTGGCTTTTTTCAGCCAAAATATTTTTGACAAATGCTGTCCTACACTATGTGAGCTTTCTTATGCTAGGTCTAGCAAGGGGTTGTCATCTCTAGGTGGCAGGAGTTTATATGACAAGTACCTATAGTCCTTCCAATGCTAATAGGACTCCAATTCTTTACCTAAGTGCATAGTTTATTTTGACAATCGTGTGCTTAGATTCCTATTTGATAGATCTGCATGCCAACAGGCTTAGACCGGAAAACATCCTGTATCCTTTTGTTTTAGGAAATAAAAGATCCTTTCTTCTTCATTAGCCAATCAAAACTACAAATCAAATATGTGCCTGCTGCAAATGTATCAAAAGTAATTCAGTGGAGGCCTCTCCAAAGAAATAGAATGATCACCGTCTCTCCTTTCGGAGCAATAATTTTTCATTAATATAATCTAAAGCATGAAATCTTTTACCACTCTACCAGTGGGCAAACTTCCACTTACCAGTTGAGAATAATCAAACTACGTAGCATCTCATTTCAAAGCAAAGCGGTTTCAAGGCAAAGGAGTCTTACTATTAAGACCACTTTGCTTGAAATGAGATGGCACGTAATAATGGAAAAATACGTAGCTAACCACAAACAAAATCGTCCACATGTAGGAATGCCTTCTATTTAGAACGAATCATGAGATTGACTGTCACAATCGTTGACTCTGAGAACCATGGATCCATCGGCTCTAGTAAGAAACACTTCATCACGTGTTTCAATATAAGAAACAAATAATGAAGTGTATGTTTGTAGAGAGTATAGTTTAATTCACAAAATCTCTACAAAGGTACACTTCATTACA
This sequence comes from Escallonia herrerae, assembly GCA_033070095.1. NCBI lineage: Eukaryota > Viridiplantae > Streptophyta > Magnoliopsida > Escalloniales > Escalloniaceae > Escallonia > Escallonia herrerae. The sequence goes on along the minus strand of JAVXUP010002096.1, from coordinate 131,340 downwards.
TGTTTCAATATAAGAAACACATACTGTAATAGATAACAGAGCTGAAGTAATTAGAGGGTGGTAGTGAATAACTGTGCGCATACGTGTGTTTACAAATTAGCGTGGTGAAAGGCGAGAGCATTTGGATAGCATACTTTGGTCATTAAGTTGTGAAATTCTACAGTAAGATATCTTGGATTACGTTAGAATTTTTAGTAAAAATTTACAATCTTCTAAAATAGTGTGTATTTTTAACCCTAAATTGAATGTCATAATCCAATCAGTCCCTAAATTGAACTAATTGAACCCCCTAATTGAACTCTAAATTGAATGCCCAAATTCAACCGGACCCTAAATTGAACTAATAGAACCCTAAATTGAAGTAATTGAACACTAATTAAACCCTAAATTAAATGTCTTAATCGAATTGAACCCCAAATTAAACTAATTGAACCCCTAATTGAATCCTAAATTGAATGTCGTAATCCAACCGAACCCTGAATTGAACCCTAAATTGAATGCCCCAATTCAACCGAACCCTAAATTGAACTAATAGAACTCCCTAACCCTAAATTGAAGTAATTGAACCCTAATTATATATTGATTATTGTGCGTTGTTGTTAAGAAATGAAATTTTTATTACAGGTATGGTTGAATCCAGAATCCAATGTGGCCGAAGATATCTGATCGCTCTGCAAATCGGCAATCACGAGGAAATTGCTAATGTTGCTACCCATATTCAACGTGGCATTGAATCCATTATTCCTCAGTCTCCTGTACAAACGATCAATTTTAAACGGACGGCAAAGTGCATGACCTAGCTATATGTGTATATGTAGTACAACTATTAATTAATGGTTAACGAGCTTACACTATGTTCAAATAGTGAAAGCTGAAATGTTTCTGTGGCAACGGCCCGTATAGCGAGCCATATTCTATTATCCTGAACATCACCCAAATGCTAACTTTAAGTTTCATCTCTGATCTAAGACGTACAGGTTGAACATTCATGGTTATGGAAACTCACAGATTTTGAAGAGACTCTTAAGGTTGAGAACCAAGCAAGCAGGGGCTTCTGATGGTTCAAAGGTGCTATTGCTCATGTCCCTACGCACACATAATGCATGAGTTCAATTGAGATACCACTGACAGATAAATAGATCGGAGTACGTCTTACACATATTTGAAGATGTTTAATCCCCGGTAATGCGCCAGTCAAGCTATTGTTTGCTAAGCTCCTAGAAGAAAATATTGGAGCCAAGTAGTCAGATGATAAACAATGAGGGCTCCAGAGAGGAAGCTCCATAAATACACGTTGGAAACCAGCTTGGTAGTTGGTACAAAAACTTAGTCCTCTAGATCTTAGCCCCGTGTAAGTTTATTCTACTGACAAAGCTTACTCAAACTGGGAACTGAATAGATTTACTTCATATGGAAAGGAAGTACTCAAGAGTCCTTTGAGATTTGTAAGGTTATTGAGGGTTGATGGGACACAGCCTGTTACTGAATTTCCATCGAGCTGACTGTTGAAATGGAGTACCATAGTTATCCCAATCAAGATCAAGGCAAAAAGGATAATTATATGAAGAAAAGGTAGAATTGTGTTAAAAAGATGAGTACATAACTAAGATAGAAGAGTTTGCTTACAGACTCTCTAGTGTCTGGACAAGCCCCACTGCTGGCGGAATTTCTCCAGAGAATTGATTTCCGTAAAGATGTCTATCCTTGCCACGACACACAGAGTCAAAAGGAGGATAATGGAGATACACATATTCAATCTTTTCCATTACTACCGCGCCTTTTAATAGTAAAATGTTGCTATGAACAGCTTTAGTACTAATAATTTACACTTTCACCAACATCAAAGGGCCCAAACGACTGGTTATATTTAGTTCAGCTTTCGCGTACTAAAATGAGTTACAATGCAATTAAGGTTAGAAACTGAACTCAAAACCTTATATATAGTAGATCAACAAAGTGAAAGAAGTTGAATCGTGGACGGAAGATAATCTATCTATATCTCTATATATATAATATATATATATATATATATATAATAAGCGAAACGAGACCTTCTTTACGCGACACATCTTCGTAAAAATTTCTTTATTTGACACATCATCACTTTATATTTTCAATATAAAATAGAACTATAACCATTATAAGAGTTACTAAAAGTATGAAACACTATCATGGATAAAGTTCTTATTTCTTGATAAGTTAATTTTTATATTAGTAAATCTTATATAATTAAAAAAAATAATTCTAAATGTTTTGAAAGTCTAACTAATTAATGGACTAACTTATTAGGATTTAGTTTTGTGTATTGAATCCTCAAAATCAATCTCTAACATGAGTACAAAAATTTATATATCTAAAAAACAAAAATAATATTATTATCTTGAATGGGGTCCTTTAAATAAGCGAAGCAAGATCTTCTTTACGCGACACGTCATCGCAGAAATAACTTATTTACTTGACACATCATCACTTTATGTTTTCAATGTGAAATAGAATTATAACCATTATAAGAGTTGTTAAAAGTCTGAAATACTATCAAGAATAGGGTCCTTATTTCTTGATAAGTTAATTTCTATATTAATAAGTCTTATATAATTGAAAAAATAATTCTAAAGGTTTTGAAACTCTACCTAATTAATGGACTTACTTATTATGATTTAATTTTGTATATTGAATCCTCAAAACCACTCTCCGACATGAATATAAAAATTCATATATCTAAAAAATGAAAATAATATTATTCTCTTGAATGGGGTCCTTTATTTTTTAATAACTTAATTTTCACGTCAATAAGCATTATATAGTTGAAAAATCAATTCTAAACATTTTGAAACTCTAACTTATTTTATAAGTATCACTAAAGGTATGAAATACTATCTTGGATGAGGTCTTTATTTCTTCATAAGTTAATTTCTATATTAGTAAGCCTTATATGATTGAAAGAAAAAAGTAATTCTAAACGCTAACTAATTAATAAATTAACTTATTAAGAATTAATTTTGAGTAATGTATCCTCAAAACTACTTTCCAATATGAATATAAAAATTTATATATTTTTAAAGCGAAAATAATATTATCTTGGATGGGGTCCTTATTTATTGATAAGTTAATTTTTATATTAGTAAGTCTTATATAGTTGAAAAAATAATTCTAAAGATTCTGAACATCTAACTAATTAATGAACTAACTTATTATGACTTATTTTAACTATTGTATCCTTAAAACTACTTTATGATATTATTATACAAATTCATATATCTAAAATGAGAGAATAAAATATTAAATTTAGAAAAGAAACAAATGATGTTATAATATTGAGATTGACACAATAAAATGATATAGCAATTGATTCATCAGAGTCCTTATTTCTTGATAAGTTAACTTTTATATCAATAAGCTTTATATATTTGAAAAACTAATTCTAAGCATTCTAAAACTTTAACTAATCAATGAACTAACTTATTATGACTTAATTTTAATCATCGTATCTCTCTAATATGAACATAAAAATCCATTTATCTACAAAATGAAAATAAAATATTAGACTTAGAAGAGAGAAGAAGATAATGTTACAGTTGAGATTGAAACAATAAAAATAATTAACAATTGATTCATTTTTATTATATTTTAATATATGCTGACCAAAGTATATGCTTACCGCAATCGATTTAAAAATTTATCAATATAATATATAGTATTTAGAATTTTTTTGGCACAATAAAAATTTGACATAATTTTTTTTGTGAGACCACACGACCAGCAAATGACCGTATAATTATTATTAACTAAAATCCCAATAATGACAAAGTTTATTCATAAATCTAATGGTTAAAAAGGATTTAAAACTATATACTAAACATGTCAATGTATCTAAAGGTATGCAAATATGATTTTAGATATGGTCCTTATTTTTAAGTTTATTTAAAACTATCATGTTAGGATTTGACTATATTATTTTTTAAGTTTGGCCTTTAAATTATATTTTGATTATATTTTTAATGCTTTTTAAATGGCCCGATCTGCAACAATAAGGTAAAATTTTATAGACTTCCCCAGTCTAGTCCACTCATGGTTCGAAAACATTGAAGAATTTTTAGGAGAGGAGTAAAACAACCTACGAAACAAAGGCGTATGCCTCAAGATGTTCGGGCGTGAGCCTGTTGTGTACCAAAATTTATTAACTTAAAATGATGTAACATAATTATTTGACGCTAAAGCCCATTGCACCCTTTTATTTATTTATTTATTTTCTTGGAAACGTATTGTGTTGGCTCTAGTATTCAGATCACTTCTATCCTTGGCCGGGTCTATCATGATTTTTACACACAAGATCAACGAGGATATGATCCGATTTTACCAAAAACCAATAATCCTCTTCCCATGTCATCTCTATCTCTTCAACAGTCTATATAAGAAAGCAGGAACTATGTGTCCAACTTTTAGAACTTTTCTACGTACTCTTCGATGGTTATGGCAATGCTGAGCTGCTCTCCCGTTATGATGCTTCTCGTTTTCAGTACTGTTTTACTCTCATTTTGCTCGTCCTCCGTTGGTCTTGATGTTTCGTACGATGGAAGAGCGCTGAAGCTTGATGGAGAAAGGCGACTCATCATAGCCGGTTCTATTCATTATCCTCGTAGCACGCCTGAGGTACGTTCATGTGTGCTACTAGTCGTCATTCAGCTTATATGTAGCATATTAGCCGTGTACACCTTACCGAATTTCGCCCTCAGACAAGCCAGCCTCGTACACTTTGGGGTGTCCTCTTCTCGATTCGATGTTACCCTAAGAAAACATATTCATTTCATTACTTCATGTACATGGTCTGTTGCTTTATATATACATGTGTATACATTTGAACTAACTTATACAAAAGAATATAAGTTTCCATGCGCTAGAATTTAATTCTTAACAAACTCAAAGGGATATTGTTTTTGAAGTTTTATCTCTTTGTGTGGTTCAATATCCTAGAACTAGCCCTTGTTGTATTGCCCACAATAGTAGTTTCTTCTTTTTTAGAAGTATTCGTAAGGTTTAATTTCCGTGAACATATGTGTCTTCAAAACTTGCATTTCGTGCTAAATTTATTGTCTATGGTGTTTTCTTGATCTAGCCTATACTGATATCAAAATCTTTGAAATTGTAGATGTGGCCATCCTTGATTAAAAAATCAAAGGATGGAGGACTCAATGCGATTGAGACTTACGTTTTTTGGAATGCCCATGAGCCATTACGTCGTCAGGTTCGACTCCCTATCTCATACTTCTAGTGCCTATATTGTTTCTTTCTTATCTGCCTATTCACATGAACTCTACTGTTGTTCAGTATGATTTCTCAGGCAATCTTGACTTTATTCGATTTCTCAAAACTATCCAAGCTGAAGGGCTCTATGCTATTCTTCGAATTGGACCGTACGTATGTGCAGAATGGAATTTCGGGTAGTTTTCGCGACTATATCCTAATTCAGATGCTTTTTATAAGGTCAAAGATACCGTGAATAATTCCTTTTTTCCCTTTTTTCTTGGTTTCCAGAGGGTTTCCTGTGTGGTTGCATAATATGCCAAACGTGACTTTTAGGACCGATAATGCTGCATTCATGGTAATTGTACGACTTTCTTATTCACAAATATGTATACATTTCCCAGTTTGCTAACTATGTTTTGCTCTTGAAACTGTAATACAGAATGAGATGAGAATTTTCACAACACTGATAGTGAACATGGTCAAGAAAGAGAAGCTCTTTGCTTCTCAAGGAGGACCTATAATCCTTGCTCAGGTTTGTAACAAGCACACATAATTCTCTATAGTGGCCTTTTCATTCTACCTAAGGCATCTTTCAGTTTGGCTATTTTAAAATATTGTTTTTACTGAACAAAAATAGATTGAGAATGAGTACGGAAATATCATGAGCACGTATGGAGATGCCGGGAAATCATACATCCATTGGTGCGGTAACTTTGCCGAATCGCTGGACATTGGTGTGCCCTGGGTTATGTGCCAACAGTACTCAGATGCCCCAGAGCCAATTGTATGTCTTAACTATTCATTGTTGAACAAGAACTTCAATAGTTTTCTCTTTGAAATAACAAGGCACTGCATATGTAATGTACTTAGGTTATAATTCCAGCTTGCTTCCTGTCTCATTTTGAAACAGATTAACACATGTAATGGTTTCTACTGTGACCAATTCTACCCTAAGAATCAAAGCATACCAAAGATGTGGACAGAGAACTGGACTGGCTGGTAGGTGTTTAAGTTCTATCATGAACGCATTTCTTGTATCTTGAATTCTGTGTGTTACTTTTCACATGAGATAACTTTCCTCTTTCTTACATTTCCTGCCTTATATTATGTTAGGTTCAAGGATTGGGGTGGCAGAAATCCACATAGAACTGCAGAAGATGTCGCTTTTGCCGTTGCCCGTTTTTACCAATATGGTGGCTCATTACAAACCTATTACATGGTTTGTATCCAATCTATCAATTCTGTATATGTGTCAACCAATTTAGTTGGACTAATACTCAAATTTTCTGATGTTGCATTGGACTAATACTCTTTTTTCTTTAATGTTGCATCTTATGTTTGCAGTACCATGGCGGTACAAATTTTGGCCGGTATTCTGGGGGACCATATATCGCAACAACATATGACTATGATGCACCACTTGATGAATATGGTTAGCCTATAACATCGAGTTCACATCTTTGTTATAACTGATTTTTTTTTTTCCGATTCATTTTCAGTGTAACAAGCATACTTTTTTCAGGCAATATGAACCAACCTAAGTGGGGACATCTTAAGCAGCTTCATAATCTTCTAATGTATTTGGAAAAAGTTCTCACTCACGGTGAAGTGAACAACACTGATTATGGGAATATGATGTCTGTAAGTGCTTTTTTTTTTTTTCTTTATCTCTTACTTTTGTTTCAGTTTGTTCATACAGAATTTTAGTTTTGTGCTGATAGCATTTTGATAACACTTTATGCAAACATTGTGATGTGCGTCTATTTTTTCACTTTCCAGTCGACAGTTTATGCTCTTAACGGACAGAGGGTATGTTTCTTCGGAAATGCAAACGACAAGAATGATATAACGATTACCTTTGAAGGCAAAAACTACACCACTCCTGCTTGGTCTGTTAGCATCCTTCTGGATTGCCTAACAGAAGTTTACAACACTGCTCGGGTAATACATAAACTCATTGGTTTGCCAATATGATTATAAGCAGCAGTAGAACGATATCAGCTATTTCTTGTTTCTACTTTTATCTCTATGATTTCTTCGTATAGGTTAACACTCAAACATCGATAGTGACTAAGAAGCCAAGTGAAACTGATAAAGAATCCAAGAAGTTAGAATGGTCATGGAGAGCCGAGAAACCTCAGCACTTTAAAGACCCTTCAAACAACCCCAAAGGTGTTACTTATGCTACACAACTCCTAGAACAAAAGGCCGTAACAGATGACACCAGCGACTATTTATGGTACATGACCAGGTAATGCATAGATGCCTTGGTTTTTTTTTTTTTAAATAACATGTTGGGCTCTTATATTGAAACACTTTTATTCATCTTAGTGTGGACATAGATGAAAATGACCCAATCTGGGGTGAAGAGGTCACTCTACAAGTTCACACTAATGGGCATGTAGTTCATGCATTTGTTAATGGAAAGCACACAGGTAACTTCATGATAGACTCTTCATTTTCATTCATAAAATCATAGTTTCAGTTTCTCAAACTTTGCCTCGATTTACTTTGGAATATACGAAATACAGGATCAGAGTGGGCAAAAGATGGAGACTTTAAGTTTGTTTTTGAGCAAATTGCTAAGATGAAGCATGGGAAGAAGAACACAATATCTTTGCTCAGTGTTACTGTTGGACTACAAGTATGGAAATTGCATCGAGTCAAAAGCATCAAATTCTTTTCCTTTTTGAGTAACAGCTCATTATGGTTATTCTTACTGTGACTAGAACTATGGTGCCTACTTGGACAAAGTAGACGTTGGAATACTTGGTCCTGTCAAATTAATCGCGCCAAACAGTCAAGAGAAGAATTTATCAACCAACATGTGGGCATATAAAGTCGGATTAAATGGCATGGAGAGGAGACTCTACGAGGATGATATGCACAAGCATCGAAACTGGAGTCCTAACGATCTTCCTTTTAATCGGCCCCTTATTTGGTACAAGGTGATTCAATCAATTTTATCACAACACATTTCATAATCAAAAACATGTACGAATATTACTTCGATAATATCATCCGCAACATCTCCTGCAGACAACTTTCCAAGCGCCATCAGGAGAAGATCCAGTTGTTTTGGACTTGTTGGGCTTAGGTAAAGGAATTGCCTGGGTAAATGGCCATAACATTGGCCGATATTGGCCCAGTTATGTTGCAGATGAAAATGGATGCAGTGACACATGCGACTACCGTGGAGCATACTATGACAAGAAATGCTTGACCAACTGTGGGAAACCATCCCAGAGATGGTGAGTGTAGTTTAGACTAAATTTATGATCCAAATTTGACGTCGTTTGTAACTTTGTTTATACATCTTTCTTAGGTACCATGTGCCACGTTCTTTCCTGCGCGTGGGAGGAAACACTTTGGTTTTGTTTGAAGAGCTAGGAGGCAACCCCTCAAATGTCAATGTTCAAACTGTTACGATGACAAAAGCATTCGCGAATGCTTATGAAGGGAGTACCTTGGAATTATCATGCAGAGGAGGGCGAGTGATATCTGAAATCAAGTTTGCTAGCTTCGGTGATCCAAAAGGCACTTACGGTTCCCTTGAAAAAGGAAGCTGCGAGTCTCCCAATAGTTTATCAGTCATCGAACAAGTAAATAAGGCTTGCTCAATTTTTTTTACACCCAGCATACCTTTTTATGATCTAGTTGTTTTAATGATGTTCTTATGTTTTTGGAATAATGACAGGCATGTGTGGGCAAAGAGAGCTGTTCAATTGATGTATCTGAAGGGACTTTTGAGCACAGTGGCTGTGAAAGCATTCAAAAAAGGCTTGCTGTTGAAGCTGTATGCTAGGAAGTTCCATTTTCTTAGGGTTTTTCGAATGTTAGGCTTAAGTTGTTTAGTTCAGTAGAATTTAGGGTTAAGGTAATCTGTTACTAGAACATAAATCATTGTCTAGTTGAGTTCCCTTTTCTCTTGATCAATTACCTGCCATATCATCTGCAATTCAGTGCTTTAACTTTGTTGATGGTCGACAGCAAGGGTCTACAAAAGAAAAAGATGCAAGAGCTATATTTCATCATGAAAATCAACTTTAACCAATTTATTCTGCCAACTCCTGTGTCTAGTTGAAGCAAAATCAGTTAAGTATACGCCCGTCTCCACCATTCTGCAGAGCAAATCTGCAGCCTTTGAGGTTTTGCCAGTTTGACAATATTGTGATGAGAGAACATTAATACAAAACTCAGATTTGCTCTTGCGTCCTAAACAAATTTTCAGCTGCTAAAATAACACACGTAGGACCCAATACATGCACCATCCAAACTCGGGATGGTTCTCCAGTCGCCCAGTCATGAGCATGACATTCTCCCCCGGCTAACAAAAACAGAACACTGGGTGGGAACAGCCGGTTGGATGCAGGAGAAATGACATGCTACCCTGAAAGGCTGAAACCATCTACTTGTAGCATATCATGAAGTAATTCTAATGCACTTGTTTACATCAACTCCCTTGCCCGTATATCACGATGCATTTTCCTTTGCGTCCATGATAGTGAGGGCCATTCTGCTACCTCATCTTATTCCTGACATGCCAGGTGCTTTCTTGTAGATTCTAGGTGCTTGGTCAAAGCTTCCTCGTCATCCAGAGCACCATCGTCATTTATGATCTCCTTCCCAGGCTCAATATTGAGCATTGCCCCGTGTTCAGCACCACCTCGGACCGCCCTCGAACTCATGTTGGCTTCCTTCGTTGGGATGAGTGGATTAACTGTTAAACTCTGCTTCAGACTTTTTTCGTGTTAAACACAGCACTCAATTAAGCAAATCTCGTACTTTCCAGCCAGTTAACTACATAATGAAAAGTTCATATCTGATTGTTGTTCTTCCATCACGCTGCATCAGTCTCAGCCAAAAGGGATCTCACTGTATCTTGAGTCTGCAATTCATAGGCAATGAGTTAAACTTTATTTCTAAGCAGATTTCTTTAAGAAGCAGCTGTCTAGGTTGTGTACCGAGTTGTGTGACCTAATTATCTCTGTGAGACCTTCCACCAGTAGATGGTTCTCTTTAAGTGATGCTTGATAGCCTGCATTTCACAACCTTAGTGGAGCAAGACTAAAGGTTGTTTCGACTAATTGACGAAGTGCAAACTTACCTGCATGCCTTGAGCTCCATATTCATCATCTAAGTGAAATCCATCTAGCAAGTACGGATCTCAAGTTGTATAGACATTTGATGACGAGATCAGCGCTTCTAAAGGACAAACCTGATTTGGACTTGGTGGCAAGATAGCTGTAGAATGTGTCTGTAAAAATTTTACCGTCTAATAAGATAACCTTATACTCGTGCCCCATCTAAAGAACCAGTTTGGCATTGCATGTGAGGGCTTCAAATGCAGTTTTAAACCCCCAACGCAACTCTTGAAAGCATTTGACTCCTGATTTTTTGTGTTTGAGTAGCCCCATTCCATTTATTTGTGCTTAACCAACACCAATTTTTAGAGGCTGTAAACCCAATACGGGCTTAAGTACAAAAATGAGAGCTTTACCGACAGAGTGGCGTTCTTCCTCCTCTCAGTTTCTATCTGATCAATAAGGGACTTGAATCTTTTATCAGCCTGCATTTGAAAAGCAAATCGGTTGGATTATCATCTTCTGAAACCAAGGAAGAATCTAAACTAGGTGTATATCGTGTAATGTGGGACTTGTGCATTAAACGGAGGATATCTTCAATCATCTGAAGGTTTTCCTTGCACCTCTCCTCTATAATCTGCCAATAATAAAGTTAGATAGGGAGACTACAATCATGCAGTTCAAAGACTTCAGGCAGAAGAAAGCTCACTTGTATGCCTTGAGCCCCATAAACCTGATCCACTTCAAGTACATTTAGTAACTCTATCATCTCTAGTTGTTATGATAGTTCTACTTCCTGGACCAAACCACTTTCGCTTTCTAGCAAGTGCATTCAAGTGGTCCACCTTATTCACATTATCCAAGACCACGAAAACCCTTTTGCTGGACATTTCCTTCTCAATCATAGTCGCTCCATCTTTAACATTGTCTACCTCGAGATCATCCTTCTGTAGAATCTCGGAACGAAGCTGTTTCTGTAAAGCAAGTAATCCATTTGGTTGTCTTGCAACACCGCTAACATCTTTGAGAAAGCTGCTCGCATCAAATCTCAAGTAATTTTGATTATATGCAGCTGTGCAATATGTGTCTTTTCTATCCCACGGGCCTATGATGAAGACATCATTCGAGACGACAGTTAACAGCAGTTGGAGGTACTCTTTAGTATCATCCATCCCATGTGGAAAAATGGAAACACTCATGTACGCTCTTGACGCCTGCTGGTAAGTTGATTCACAATTTCCTCTACGAAATTGGATTCATCCCTTCCAAGCATGCAGTTGAAGACAAGTACATACATACAAAGTAATGAGCTACTGCAAAATCTGTTTCATCCTTGCCATATATTTGGCATAATTAACATGTAGTTACTGTCTTTCCGATGACGGTTAGGTTGGTAAATCGCTTACAAGCCAGTACAACAAGCTGGAAAAGAATCTCTTTGCTTTATTACATGAGTAGACATTTCCTAGTGGTCCCTTCACTACAAAATGCGTTCTATTGCTACAGGTGAGAGTCAAATTTTCTATTTCTTTTCACAAACAAAAGCACCTTATCCATGAATACTCCGCACTCTGCATATTTTAGGAAATGCTTGTCATCAAAGTTTAGCAATAAAAAACTACTTTTAGTGTCTAAAGTTAACCTTTTAACTCTAGCAACTCCGGACAGCCGCTCTATAAGTGTATTTGCTACTTGAATCTGTTGCCAAAACAGAACGAAACGTTTATAAGTAGACTAGTATCCTCCTAAGCCATTGAATTCTCCTATTGTTACTTTCTGCAAACTCTAAAAATGGAGTTTGAACTCAATTCATGAATTAAATAAGTAGCATTTGATGAATGAAGTTAAAGGTAAAACAATGAGTAAAGTAGATGTTCCAAATCGATTGGAATTTGCACAAAGTCGATGGAGAAAAAATAAGTCAATATGGACAGAGAAATGATATGCACTAGCCTATTAGTACTTACCAGCTGCCACCATTTTGCAAATCCCACCAGATTGGCTCCCTGCTTCGGTCAAAGCCTCCCTCCACTCCGCCAGCTTCCTCCCTGCCTCCGCCGCCGGACCCTGCGCCTCCATACGAACTTCCTGATCTTTCAACGCCACTTCAAAACTCCCTTTTGTTAGTTTCTAACTTAATTTTGAAACTAAATCCTTTACGAAAATGCGACGACAGTATTAAAACAGGTTTGGAGCATGCAAATCTATATATATATATATATATATATATATATATATATATATATATATATATATATATATATATATATAAGTAAGTATTGAAGTGAAAGAACCGTTGGCATGTGAAAGACGCGAATAAAATTCACTGACTTAAAATCGATGTTGTCTCCCTTCATGCAGGTTCTAACGAGGAACAACGATCCAAGATTTAACCCAAAAGCTCGTAGCGGCGTCTCTTCTGATAGCACGACTACAGGAAGACTTTCAAGCCCGTTCGATCAATTGCCCACAAAAATAGATATCACAAAGTATAAAATAAACTAGAAATCTGAATATGATAATTTTATCAATAAAATAATAATAATAAATAAATAAAATAACAAAATATAATATTCAATATAAGTGGCCATCATAATACAATGTAGTGGGTGTAGGTGTCTTCAAGACTTGAACCTACACTTAGCGTATCAATTTCCATTTGAGAGAACGCTAATGGAATCTTATACCTTGAATTAGGTCCTTTTGTCCAAATTTCAATTGATACACACACACATTGTATCTGATATAAGACATGGTTCTGGTAGGTTGGCGCTATTAATGGCCATGCGCCCCAATCTTAATTCTCATGGGAGGTTTTAGGGAAGAGCCCAATCCCACGGTCGCGGCCTCACGACGGCTCCCACTTAGGAGAGACCTCCAAGTGTACGGGTGACCTCGTACCTTGTGAAAATTACCGACTTGGTCTCATTAAGGATAAATACCCATCCTGTATGTCACACATAAGCATTACCATCATCACTGGAACGGGGAGGAGATACTCTCCTATATATATAGGGTAATACTTTTAACGAGTTCACTCTGTGCAGGTTGTTTCTACCCATTGAACCTTATTCACGGGATCTCCGATCACAAAGGTTAGGTTACTCCCGTAGGTGACTCTCTTATAGGCTTAGCCCCATTCCCCTCGATGATTCATGTACACCCTTTTTGGGTAAAGCCTTGGTTAAATTATCAGCCAAGTTCTTTTTCGATTTTACAAAATCGAGTGACGCAATATTTTTGTTTAATAGTCCTTTAATGGACTTACATCTTACTTGTATGTGTCTATTTAACTTCTTATTAGTATGAGTTTGATTTGTAAGGGCTATTGCAGCCTTACTATCACAATGAATACGTATAGCCGGTAAAAGCTTTGCAACAAGGGGTATATCAAGTATAAGATTTCTTAACAATTTTGCCTCTATACAAGTTGTGTCCAAATCTATTAACTCTGCTTCCATTGTACTTTTAGTTATGAAGTTTGTTTCTTAGAACCCCAAGATATAATTGCTCCTCCTAAGTTTATTTTTACTACAATACTAGATAAGAGTCACAACTCTTAGCACTAAAATGAAGAGTTACAACTCTTCAATTTAAATTCAATACATGGTAGTTTTAAAACTTCTAACAATTCCCCACAAGTTTTAAAACTTGATACATCAGACAATAGTCTAGGATTCCTCGAAGATACATAAGTAACCTATTTAAAGCATTCCAATGTTCTCTACTCGAGTTGTGGGTATAATGACTAAGTCTTCCAACCACATAGGCTTTATCCAGTCTTGTTCTATTGCTAAAATATAACAAAGACCCTATAATTTGAGAATACTTCATTTGAGACACAGGTTCTCCCGAGTTCTTATTCAAGTTTATGCTAACATCATACGGAATACTTATAGGCGTAACATCATAATGTCCCAACTTCCTCAACATACTCTCTATAGCATTTGATTGAGATAAGGAGATCCCACTACGGATCCTCTCTAGCTTCATTCCTAAAATAATATGAGCTTCTCCTAAATCTTTCATATCAAAATTCTTACACAAATAGGCTTTCACATTATTAATTGAATCTAAGTTTGTCCCAAAAATCAAAATGTCATCCACGTATAGACATAGGTTAACATGCTCTCATTATCCTCTTTACAATAGAGGCATTTATCGAAGTCATTGATTCTAAATTCATACTTCAAAATGACTCTCAAATTTATCATGCCATTACTTAGGAGCTTGCTTAAGTCCGTACAAAGACTTTTTCAATCTACACACTTTATTTTCTTGTCCTTTCACCTTAAACCCTCAGGTTGCTCCATATAAATCTCTTCATCCAAGTCACCATTCAAAAAGATAGTCTTTACGTCCATTTGGTGTATGACTAGCTTATATATAGATGCTAGAGCTAACAAGGTTCTAATGGTAGTAATTCTAGCAATAGGAGAGTATGTATCAAAGTAATATATTCCTTCCTTTTGAGCTAACAAGGTTCTAATGGTAGTAATTCTAGCAACACCCACTTACAAACTATTGGTTTGCTACCAGTTGGCAAGTCAGATAACACCCACGTGCTATTTTCCATAATAGACTTAAACTCGTCATTTATAGTCTCTTTCCAAAATGTGCATCTAACGATTAAGTCTTAGGTTCTCCTTCAACTAAATATGTGAAAAACTCTTCTCCAAGATTTTTCTCAATTCTTCCTCTTTTACTTCTCCTAAGCTCTGGTGGAGAGTTGCCCTTGCTACTCATAGATATACTAATAGAACGATCACTAGTATCGGTTGAGAGTCTAGAATTAAGACTATGATTTTTAATCAGGTCTTTAAACGGAAATACATCCTTAAAGTATGTAGCATCTCTAGCTTCTATAATAGTGTTATTGAAAATTTTAGAAATTTCAGAATTGATGACCAAAAAGCAATTCGCAATACTATTTTGAGCATACCCCATAAAGATAGCATATATGGTCTTTGGCTCTATTTCTTCCATTTAGGTTCCAAAATTGCTACCTTAGCTAAGCATCCCCACACTTTTAAGAATTCCAATCTAGGAGGTCTCTTTTTCCATAACTCATAAGGAGCTTTATCATCTTCCTTAGAAATTGTTACTTTATTTAATATATAACAAGACGATAAAATTGCTTCCCCCCCACAAGTTCTCGGGAGCATCAAAATTCGACAACATGGCATTGACCATATCTAATAAAGTTTTATTTTTCCTTTTTGCAAGGCCATTTGATTGGGGTGAATAAGGAGGTGTAACTTGTAGAACGATACCATGATCTTCACAAAACCTTTTAAAAGCATTCTCAGAATACTCTCTACCTCTATCGGATCTAAAGGTTTTAATCCTTTTTCTCGAGTTGATTTTTAACTTATGTCTTATAGATTTTGAATTTGCTAAAGACCTCATCCTTAGTTTTAATTAGGTAAATGTAACAATATCTAGAGAAGTCATCTATGAATGTCACAAAGTACTTATTGCCGGCTCTAGTAGGAAGTTGATTAGAATCACATACATCCCTATGTATGAGTTCTAGAGCTTTGTGTTTCTATGGACCGAACTTTAAGGTTCCTTGGTTGCTTTGCTTGTACACAAATCTCACACTTATGCTTAAGGTCTATAAATTTCCTTGGAAGTAGACCTAGATTCATCAACTTTTGAATTTTTCCAAAGCTCACATGTCCTAACCTTTCATGCCAAATGTCACTTGATTCAACATTAAAAATCGAAGAATAATTTTCATCAAACTTGTTCATAACACTCAACTTAAATAATCCATCACATATATAACCTTTACCAACAAGTACTTTATTCTTAGTTATTACAACCTTATTGGACTCCTTTACAACCTTGTATCCATGTTGCACTAAGGAGGACTCGCTAACTAAATTCTTTCTAATATCGGGAACATGCCGCACAGCACTAAGGCTTAAAGTCTTTTATGAGGTCAGCTTTAAATCAACCTTTCCAACTCCTAGCACTTGTGCAATAGTATCATTTGCTAGCATCACGTTTCCTCCACTTGTGTTCTAGTAAGATTTAAACAAAGTATGATCACAACAAACATGGATGTTAGCTCCCGAATCTAACCACCAATCATCTCTTTGATAGATAAAATTTACTAAGAAAGGATAATGATCAAACCTAAGAGAAGGTTCACCATCCACCAACATATTCACTCGGGCATTTTGATTACTTTGCTTGGACTTGTGCTCCTCCGTCTTTCTATAGAAACAATCATTAGCCTTGTGGTTCGTTCTCCCACAAACGAAGCATGGCTTGAGCACCTTCTTTCCTTTGCCCTTATTATCCCCATGGTTATTATGGTTTCAAAAACAGTTAGATTGGTGATGCCCCCCACGATTATGGTTACGGTTCCGACTATTATTATGGTGGTTATGATTGTTGTGACCATTTCTAAAACCATTGTCCCTTGGGTTGATATGACTAGGATTGTCTGACTCTTCGACATTTCCATGAGGTTGATCTTGGCTACCATAGAATTAGATTGTTGGTTGTCCAACCTATACTTTTCCTCTATCTTTAAAGCATTCAAGGCTTGGGTCAAGGTTAGAGCTCCTTGTCTATGCCTAATGGACTTAGCAAAATCTACCCAAGAGGGTGGCAATTTGTTGATGAGGCAAGAAACCTTAAAGTCTTCACTAAACCTACTCCTTTTCATCTCGACAAGCCTTAGATAATCTAGGAATTCATGGACTTGCTCATTTATAGTTTTTCCATCTACCATGACAAATTTATAAAAGGAGGAGGCATTAAAACGTGCTATACTGGCATCATCTATACCATATTTTGCTTTTAAGGCATTTCATAGATCCTTAGCCTTTGCTGTAGTGCAATACATGTCATACAGACGTTCGGAAAGAGCACTAAGGATCCTATTCAGGCAATGCTACTCAATTTTATCAGGGGTATACCAAAAAGAGGTAGAATTGATACTAGACTCATTCGGCTCCTCAATGGTTGAAATCAACCCTAACACCATAAGCCAATACCACATTTGATTTTTCCATCTCTTAAAGTTAAGGTCATTAAACTTCTCTGGTTTAACAGTGTGGGCTTCCTCTAGTGGTGCCATTGGGTATTATAAGGGACAAAGAATAATTCAACTGCAAAATTATAAACTGCAATCTCAATAAATAATTCTACTCATGCACAAACAGTTAAACACTCAAAATTATTGTAGCAAAATATTTCAAGAATAACTATTAAAACAAAATTTTAATTTACCGCTACGAAATAGGTTTTAAAACTTGTAGTGCCTCTTTAAGAAAACAATGTTGGCTCATCAAAATGAAAATGCTAACTGTGGCTTGAAAATTTGAACATGCACCATTTCAATGCCTTAAAATAGATTGGATATGTAAATGAAGCATATATAGCCACTGTACCATACACAGGAATTCAAGGAAATTCATATGCAATGTAATATAAATATTGATGATGAAAACAATGCCAATATTGATGATGAAAGTAATGATGAAAACAATGCCTTGGAATTCTTTAAACAACTGGACAACGAGTATGAAGATAGAACAAAAACTGAACAAAGGCCTGAAAGATAAAATGCAGACAGAGGTGTCTAAACCAAATGCAAACAAATTAACCAACACCCAAGCAGTGGGACGTCGGTAAAGTGCAGCGCAAAGAATGACGGTAAAATGCGGGAAGAACGCAAACAATTTGAAAATGCAATATATGCAACAGCCTTAGTTCAAACAGTTTCAAAATTGAGAAACTAACTTTATTACAACAGCGATTTTAAACTGTTAGTTTCTAACTTAATTTTGAAACTAAATCCTTTAAGAAACTCCGATGACAGTATTAAAATAGATTTGAAGCATGCAAATCTTATAATATATATATATATATATATACATATATACACACACATATAGATAGATAGATAGATAAAAATAAGTAAGTATTAAAGTGAAAGAACCGTTGGCCTGTGAGAGACGCAAATAAAATTTGCTGACTTAAAATCGTTGTTGTCTCCCTTCATGCAGGTTCTAACGAGGAACAACGATCCAAGATTTAACCCAAAGGCTCACAGCAGCGTCTCCTCTGATACCATGACTACAGGAAGACTTGTGAACCCGTCCAATCAATTGCCCACAAAATAGATATCACAAAGTATAAAGTAAACTAGAAATCTGAATATGATAATTTTTGTAAGTATTATTTTTACTACAATCCCTTTATATATAGGGAGTGAAAAAAATACTAAATAAGAGTCACAACTCTTAGCACTAAAATGAAGAGTTACAACTCTTCAATTTAAATTCAAATACATGGTAGTTTTAAAACTTCCAACACCTTTCTGCTGCGCAACGTCACAAGGATCAACATCAACAAAAACAGGCAGAACCACATGTCCATCCTCCTTCATGCCCTCCACAATCTTCACCAGCTCGTCCAGGCACCACCTGGAAGTTGCATAGTTTCTCGAGGATATTATTACGGCCACCGACAACATCTGGATGGCTATGAGCAAGTCGCTGGCGATGTCGCAGCCTTTTTGAGGCTGATATCGTCCTTGAATGTCGGGATCCCAGCATTCACCAAGGCCTTGTGAACACGAGGGAGGACGTTGTGGCGAGTGTCTTCGCCTCTGAAGCTCAAGAACACATCATGCTTGCGCCTGGTTATGGCATACCAGAAGGAGGATGAGGATGTTCGTACTGTACATTCAGAATCTGCTGAGGCCATTGTGCTCTTTCTTAAGGGCAGAAGGGAAAAGGGAGACGAAGTATCCTCCGGCGAGGATGAATGTTCCAGTGCAGTGGCAAACCCAGGAATATTTTCCAAGGGGACAATAAATATATAAGAGAAAAATTATCGCATAAATGAAGTATATTATTAAACTAGAAACTAATTACATCATTTTGTATACTTTCAAACAATTTTTTTTCTTCATAAAAGTGATCATATGATCATTCATAAACTTATTTATAATTGAATTGCGTAATCGGGTCTTGACAATACTCATAGCAAAAAATGTCCTCTCCACAATTGTTGTAGTGATTCAAAACTTGAGTAGTTGAGCCGTTGAACCCGTGGCCTGTGAGGAGAACGAGGCAGTCTTGGTTTAATTTGTTCATCGCGGTGCCGCAACATCTGTCGTCTATCACTTTAAAGAGAGTGAGAGGCTGAGAGACTATACTCTGTAGCTGTTTTGGAAAATGGAATCGCACACGGTGATAAAAAGGACTTTATCCCTTCCTTCTTTCTTTCTTTTTTCTGTTGACTATACAAAATTAGTGTTTGGCTTTTGCATTCTTATGTGTAAATTCAGAATTTAAAATGACTAAAAATATATTTTTAATATTATTTTTAGAAATTTTAGGTATTTTATCATGTAAAATGATTGAAAAAATCTCCTTAAACTATTTTTAGAATTTTTAGTTGGCCACTTTTATTACCGAATGTTGAACATATTATATAAAAATTGATGGAGAAGCATGTGGGCACCGACCCACCGGTGCCCCCCGCTAGCTCCACTATTGTTTTGGTGGGAGAATGTGTTATTTGATGCTCACCTAATTCTATGTTGGTCCATGACTAGTCCGTGTTTCCAAAAAGATCTAAAGCAGAAGTCCTGCATTTGTCGCTAAAAATGTAGATTCGTAATTCGAAAAACATTTGCATTAGAACACGGGTCTATTAATACATGGCAAATAGGTCTAACCTCCGGTTACAAGTAATACCCAGACGGGTATGGGTAAAAAGAGTTCGGATAACAATTTATCTCTTCTTCTTTTTTTTTTGTTGGGGGGGGGGGGTGGGGGTAGCTGGATTAGACCTGCCGGTGAACAGGCTTGTTTTACACTAACATCATTTCCTTCATAGAGAAAGATGATGCTTTGTTTGGATACCATTTTTGTTGGTTTTTTTTTTCAATAGCTATAAATTTGTTGAAAATTTTTCATTTGGAAAATTATATGGTACTACAATTTTATTGTTTTGTTAACAAATTTAAGTTTAACTTTTAAATAGAGCTGTGTTTGGATATCAAAACTAACTAACCATCTATCCATCTTTTCCCAAACCTCCACACACAAATCTCAGGGTGTGTTTGAAACCCTTGTAGTTTTTGTTTGTAGTCTTTAAAAAAAGGAAAACAAAAATAGGTTTTTATTTTCAGTTTTTACAAAAAGAGGCAGATGTTTGATCCAGAGTTTTGAGTTTTTCTATTATTTTTTTCTTATTTTCTCCTTATCATATATTCTTTTTGCACCTAATGTCTTCAAAACACCACCACCTTAAAGTGTCAAACTCACAACATCACTGCCCATTGCTACCACAAACTGATTTATAACCAGCGACGAGAACCCGACCTTCCACAGTCAGATCTAACATTATGACCCTTACCGTGGAAGAGAGGCGCACGACGTGGTGGTGGCTGGCCTTGGTGGCAGGATGCAAGCAAAGTCAACAAGTTGGCGTTGTGGGTGTGCAATTGGTGGTCGTGGGTGGGCGATTCATTGGCAGATTGTTAGAGTTTGTGTCATGGATCAGCAATTGGTGGCCCTTGGTGATCGTGGATATGTGCGATCGGCGATTCATTCTAGAGGCTGTGGTTGAGGGTTCTATTTGTGGCCAACGGTGCTGGGTCGTGGTATTGGCAGCAGTGGTGGGACGTTGGCAGTGGTTATGGTATTCATAATGTTGTGATATTTGTGGAGGTGATTGCAACAGATTGATGGTATTTGTGAAGGTGTAATTGGCGACAGCGGTGGCAGTGGCGAAAAACAAGAAGAATTGATGATGGCCATGGTGGGGACAGTGGTGGTGGTGATAGGGGGAAGGGAGGATGATTGATGGCTGTGGTGGTAATGTGAGGCCAGGTCTAGCGGTCGTGGTGGTGCTTTGTGTGGTGATGGGGGTTTTGTTAAAATGATGCTCTTTCTTTTCCTTCTAACAAAGTTTGAAGATTAGATCTCAAAACAAAAATCACAATTGAAAACCCAAAACTGCAGAATAGAGTTTTCAGAAACAGCCATGTTTTAAAAACTAGTTTTCAAAGCTGAAAGAGGGAGAAAAAAAAAGGAAAACTGCCTGTCAAACGCCTTTTTTTTCTTTAGTTTACAAAACTGGAGAAAAACTGAAAATAAAACTCTGTCAAACAATACCTCAATCTCTCCCTTTGTTTCCCACCTGTACACAAAGTCCCACACACAAAATCCCTTGACCCTTTATTTTCTATTTGCACCCAACCCCACCCAAAAAAAAAAAAAAACCCTTCACCACAACCCACCATACATATATCTTTTGTTGACTATGGAAACTTATTGTGACCTCTTCTACAAAAGGCATAAGCATGAAAACCCTGCCATGGGGTGAAGATGTCATGTCTCCTTCAGTTAGGCCTGGTAAGTTTTTTGTCAACCCAGATGATCTATTTTTCTGGAAAAACTACCAAATTAAAATTAGCTTCTTCAAAATGAATCCCAAGTATAATTTTATGAAAATATACAAAAATCACATATTTTTTATGAACACAAAAATTTGCACATTACAAGAGCACATACGAAATAAGAAATTGATAGTCAGCAAAGGAGTAGACTTGTAATATCTCATATCGGTTGTGGGAGAGTTTATGATTAGCCTTATTAAACCCTGCCTAAGAACTCATAAGTACCTACTTGGCTAGCCTTTTGAGGGAGGCAATGCCATGTGGTGGCGCCGTGGACCGGGTCGTTACAGATGGTATTAGAGCCGACTCTCGAAAGCTCAAGCTGGGCTATCCAGTTGGGTTGCCGATGGTTAGGGGAAACGAAGGCAAGCCCGGTATATCCCACATCAAGAGGATGGTTGGGGCAACGAAGGGTGAGCTGGGTATATCCCACATTGGCTAGAGAGAGATTATAGGCTATGTGTGATTGAGCCTTAGCGAGGATGCTAAGGAATAAGGTAGGGAGGTTGTAATATCCCACATCGGTTGTGGGAGAGTTTATGATTGGCCTTATAAGACCATGCCTATGAAATCATAAGTACCTACTTGACTAGCCCTTTTGAAGGAGGCAATGCCCTGTGGTAGGGTCGTGGATCGGGTAGTTACAAGACTACATAAATCTGAGTATATGCGTGCATGTGTACAAATTAGTGTGTATGTGGGTGCGGAGAGCGCACAAATCTCTCGTGCTATCGATGTCCTTGTGTGTGCAGATTTGTGTCTATACAGATTTGATTGGACTTTGGGTAGATTAGGTGGATTTTTGGTTGATCAGCTCGCAGAGTTTTGGTAAAATTTTGGTTGGATCTGCAGGATTTGGTTGGTGGGGTTGGGGTAGTGCCGTGGTTATGGTTGTGGTGTTACTGTAGTGCCCGGGTGGTGTGTGGTTAAGGTGGCTGGAGTTGAAGGGGGCAAATTCAAGAGAGACGGTGATGATGATCTCGGTATAAAAGATAGAGAAAAAGAAAAGACTGAAGGGAATTACGATAGCATTTAAAATCACTTTCAGCTTTGGATTTCTATTTTCAAAAAAACAAAAACATAAAAACCAGTTTATTTTTTATTTTTTACAAACACAAATGGGTGTCTGACTATCCAGTTTTTATTTTGAGTTTTTTCTTTGGTGGTGGTTTACGGTGGCGGTGGTGAGGCATGGCTGCAGTGGCCGGCGGGCAGTGGCTGCCGGCGATAAGAGGGTGATGGTGGTGGTCTTAAATTCAAAACTCTTAAATTGGGAGTTTTCAAATAGCCCTATTTTAATTAAAAACTGGTTTTCAAAACTGAAGGGGAAAAAATGAAAATTGCGTGCCAAACGCATTTTTTTTCTAGTTCACAAAATTAAAGAAAAACAGAAAATGAAAAGGTTACCAAACATAGCCATCTCACAAAAACTTTAAAGACACCATCATTCCGTCGGGTTAACGGACACATGTGAGAGGTCAATTATATCTTTTCATAATAAATTCAGTAGCACCACCATTTCGTATGATTAACGGATTCAAGTGAGGGGGCAATTATATGTTTTGAGAACGCAATTATATCTTTTTATAAAAAACATTAACACCACCACGGTCTATTTGGTTAATGGACACAAGTGTGACGATAAGATAATATTATATTTGTGCATAAAATATTTAACACCACCTCCTTTTAATCTTATCAACTAATACAAGTAATATGACGGCAAAAAACAATTACTGACTCACTGTGACTGTAAATCTATACATATATAAAAGCACATATGAGCTTAAATGGCTAATCTTTTCTTTCCTTCAAGTTTTCTTTTTTAATTGATATTTTCATGAAAGATTAAGGGTGAGTAAAGGTATTTTTGACCTATAACATTTTTTTTTCCATTAAACGCCCTTCTAAAGTTAGAGTGTTATTTAAAAATGAGGGTGTTTTTGACTTCTCATAGGATATAAAGCCTCCTTCTTAAAAATATCCATATTGGGATATATGTTTTGGTTAGAATTAAGGATTACTTTGACTTTTGACTTAAAACATTTTTTTCATTAAATACATATTTTTAAAAAGTGTGATTAAAAAATAAGGGTGTTTTTTACTTCTCATATGGTAACAAGCCTCTTTCATTAAAATATCCTTATTGGAATATATATATATATATATATATATATATATATATATATATATATATGTTTTTGTTAGAGTAAAGAGTTGTTTTGACTTTTATTTTAAAAAGAAGAAGAAAAGGAAACCTTATGAAAATTCTACAAAATCACTCTTAAACTCCTGCATGCTCTCTAATTATTGAAAAAATTCCTATCAAACCCTACTGCCTTCATTCACATTAAAGCTAAATTACCTTAGAGTTATTACATGTTCTCCATCATATTTGATTAAAGAAAATAACTTGCAGAGTTTTCTATAGTCTTTTTCGAGAAATGATATATATATACACACACACACACACACACACACACACACACACACACACACACACACACTAAAGAGTTGCACGTATGGCCTTAAATAGCTAATCTTTTCTTTTCTTAAATTATTATTTTCTAATTGATTTTTTCATAAAAGGTTAAGCGTGAGTAAGAGTGTTTTTTACTTATAACATTTTTTCCTTTAAATATCCTTTTTAAATTAGAGTATTATTTAAAAAGAAGGATATTTTTGACTTCTCATAGGATATCAAGCATCTTTCCTTAAAATACCATTATTAGAATATATGTTTTGATTAGAGTTAACGATTGTTTTGACTTTTGATTTAACACTTTTTTTTTCATTAAATACATTTTTTAATAAGAATGTGATTAAAAATAAGGGTGTCTTTGATTTCTCATATGATATCAAGCCTCTTTTGTTAAAATATCTTTATTAGAAAATATGCTTTTGTTAGAGTAAAGAGTTGTTTTGAATTTTATTGAAAAAAAAAAGGAGAAGAAACCCTATGAAAATCTTATAAAATTACCCTTAAACTCTTGCATGTTCTCTAATTATTGAAAAAATTTCTCTCCAACCCTATTGCCTCCATTCACGTTAAACTAAACTTGTAACATCCCAAAATTGTCAGGAATGTTAGACGCTCACTCGATCAGTTCACTAAGACAATAATATCCTCTACCTCAATAAATAATACCATAATTTTCAGAGCAACTAAACATCCATCAATGTATTTTCTCTCAGTGTACAATCATATCTGAAAACTAAAAGTTAAACCTGAATAAGAAACTAGAAAAGTCACCCACGCTGGGTTCTAATGAGCAATACAAATATTTAAATCCTTTTCTTTTTCACTCGTAAGATTCTAATCCTTATTCGGCAACTTAATGTTGGCTATCACTTGTGGGAAGGAAGTCAAAGGAGAGTGAGTTTTCGAGAGTCCAGTAAGGTCGATCAATGCTTTAAAAATAAGAAAACGATACAGATGATTTCACATTTAAAGCAAAACAACTTTTAAAACGGATAATCAGAATGATTCAAATGATTTTCTACGTACAATCAATTGATAATTGTAAAAGGGGTGTTCAAAGAAAACCACAGCATTTCATATAAATATAGGGATGAGTATCAACTCAATCCCTTAAATCAATAATCATTTTAAGACATTTCAGGTGCAAATAAATAGAATTAGGAAACATTGAGCATGAGTAGTACATTGTAGCAAAGCCACCCTAGCAGTGCTCGATACGCTTTACATATGCATATGTACAATAACTATAGTCCATCTAGGTACTAGTTTAACTCATCCAACAGACCATCCTCATAACTCCAACAATACAGACCATCCTCATAACTCCAACAATACAGACCGTCCTTATAACTCTCAGGTTTAACTCATGTCAATATTCAAGACAATTAAAAATAATTCAAATGTTTTTACAATGATTGAATTAAATAAAACAGAATGAGAACAAAGAGTGTCAAACGATCGCTATCAGGCTCAAATTAGGTTTTCATTGACAGTTTGATAACATTTTATATCAATCATAAAATCAGAGCTCAATGAACTTTGTAAAACCATAGTTCAATAGTATTTACAAAACATTTGAGATTATAACATTTGAGTTCAGAATAATGAGTAGGTTCGGATAGAAATCTCTTACCTCGATCAACGCTATGCAATGCTACACGCAACCTCGATTAAAATTCTTTGAATAACCTAGATTGGCAATCCATAAGTTAGAACAATATCTATGCTATAATACCATAAACCTAATATCAACTACCCACAGCGTACCCACTCTCTTTGAAATCGCGCAACTCAAAACGATTCCCGCACACTTCCAACTTAACCGAAAATAATATACACTCCTTAACGTGTAATGACACTCTAAAATTTATAATAAATTTCACTAAAATATTTTTATAGCATAAAACATTAATAAAAGTCAAAATATGAATCTTATGAATTTTTGAATATTTTTGAAAAAAAATAATTTGTTTAAATGCAATTAAAACCCATAAATCGCCAAAATATCTTATAGCTGAAAATAAAGTCCCATAATTTTTATAAAATATGTATAAAAATTATAAAAATTTAAATCATAAATTAAAAGGCACTAAAATTATTTTTGAATTATTCATTTTGCTAAAATCAATGGGATACGGAAACCATAGCAAATCAATTCCAAAAATCATAAAATTTAAACTGGGTCTTATTTATTCCATAAGGACATTACTATAATTTTCCAAAAAACATTTTCAGGGTTTAAAGGCTTCAAAGAATTTTACAAATTTGAAATTAGAGAAATTACTAAAAATACATGTGATTTTAAAAAATTATGAAAATTTACCAGAAATTCTAATATAGCCTAAGGTATTATATAATAAAATTTCACGTGCTAACAACCACTATACATAATTGAATGCTCGCGTCGTACTTAACGCTAACTAAATACCCGATCCGGGCTTCCCTTCTTTTTCCCCTCTGCTCACTGCATCTCTTCTCTTTTTATTCAACACAGCATGCACACACTTATACACCAACACCACTCACTCAGCACCCACATGCACACAGTTTACACATCTACACACCCACACATGCACAAACACACCCCCATGCATACAATATATTCACATGCACACGCAGGCTCACCTACGCAACTAACACACACTTTGCACTAATTTCAGACACATACTCCACCCAGCCCTCACACCTGCCTAAAAATTCCACACATCATTATAATCACACACCTGCACCCAATACACCATACACAAACACACAGTCTTGAACCTTCTCCCCTGAAACACTCACCATACCTCTCGTTTCATATTCTTTACACATTCTGATACACATAGAAACACAAATCAATCCACACCTTAAACACGTACTCACCCTCATCAACCCTTTCCAACACACACCAACATCACACTCACACACAGACATGTTGTTTACTTGCAGACACAGCTTCACCTAATGCACTCTTATATACCCTGCTTGTGCACATGTGCATGCCCCTTCACTTGCAACCATTCCAGCCCCTCTTCACCTACAGTCACTCTCACACAACAGCTCTTCTCTACCCACAAGCATCACAGCAGCTCCATGGCTGCTCTCTCTCTCTCTGTCTAAAAATCCACACACAATATCACAGCAATAACCCCTCCCTCTATGACTCTATTTTTGCCATCTATTACCTCCCCCATACTCACACAAACACGCAACACCCATAATACATCCATAGTACACACTACATTCTTCCACCCTCATCACACACCCACTCTCACACAGTACACTCACCCCACTTTGTTAGAAATATGTTTCAAATTTGACTATTTATATTTAAAAATAAAATAAATTTCATTGAACTCTAGTTTTCATAAAGATAAATTTCATGAACTTGAGACTTATTAAGTTTCTAAATGGTTTTATTCTTTGAACATTATTTTTGTAAATGAATTTGAAGATTCATGAACTTAGGTTCATGTATACTCCTTATATAAGATTAACTTATCTTGTAGTTCATTGTATTTTATAAGATTCTTTGATGAATCTTGAATTAGTATGGTTCAAAGAACTTGATAAGGTTCAAAGAACATATATTCTTCTACCACTATTTAAAGGGGTAAGGGGTTGGAAGTTGAGAAAAGATAAGAGAAGAGATACCATCTTCACTTAAGAGAAAGAAAATACTTGAACTAACAACTTGTTTCAAGCTTATGCTTGATCGATCGGAGGTAGATACACGATCCATTGTAGAGAAGTGCATCTCTCTTGGATGAACAGTGAATCTGGGCTTGGTTGAATCCCGAAGATAGAGCTGCTAAGTTAGTCTTCCGTTTGCACGTGGGAGAGGCTTCAACTATCTTCAAAAAGCGTTTATGCGCCTCTAAGCCTTGGTTCTTTCATTATACTAATTTGGGTATTATTGTTTATTATTTTTTTGAATTTTACGTGCATTTGTTCCAATAAATTGAAGATAGTTTTCTCTCATGGCTACTTCATCGAATGCAGTTACTAAGACTAATCACCAAAATTTTGAGCTTTTTGATGGAAAGAACTTTCAGAGATGGCAAACTAAGATGGAGTTTTTCCTTCATAAACTTAAGTTAGCTTATGTGCTAACTCAACCATGTCCAACACTTCTAATTGAAGAGTCCTCATCCGACCAAGTGAAAGCAATCAATGATCAGATTTATAAGTAAAATGATGATGACTACTTTTGCAGAAATCACATCCTTAGCGGAATGACCGATTCCTTTCATGATCAATATTCCAAAAAGAGTAAGACTACAAAAGAGTTGTGGGATACTCTAAAGTCAGTCTACCAAGGGGAGGAAGCAAGTACAAAGAAATTTCTAGATTTGAATTAAATGGACTTCAAGATGACTGATGATAGACCTGTTTCTGTTCAAGTTCGTGAGTTGCAATTGATTGTTAATGACATATGTGCCGCAGGTATGGTTCTTGATGAGAATTTCCATGTAGGTGTTATTGTTGCTAAACTTCCACCAACCTGGAAAGAGTACCGTAACAAACTAAAGCACAAGAAAGAAGATCTTGCCTTGAATCAACTTATGCAACACTTGCATATTGAGGAAGAAACTAGAAATTGTGAGAAGGAGCCTACGAAGGAAACAGTTGTCCAAGCTCATGTTGGTGTAGACAAGGATGAGAAGAAAAATTCTGGAAGGCATAATCAGAACAAATTTTTGAAGCCAAAGAACTCCAAAGGTTTCAAGCCTTCAAGCTCAAATCCTAAGGCAAAGAATAAGGAATGATATAACTGTCACAAGATTGGTCATTTTGCCCAAGATTGCTATCAACTCAAGCATGGAAGTGACAAGAAGAAAAATAAAAAAGAATTTGACTATTTCGATATCTTCACTCCGGTTGCACGTATCACCTCCATCAGACTTTTTATTGCATTGGCTGCTATTCATAATCTTGTTATTCACCAGATGGATGTTAAGACAGCCTTCCTCAATGGTGATCTAGAGGAAAAAGTATATATGGAGCAGCCAGAAAGATTTATCAGTCCTGGACAAGAGCATAAAGTTTGCAAGCTATTGAAATATCTTTATGGCTTGAAACAAGTTCCTAAGCAATGGCATGAGAAATTTAGAAGCATAATGCTTGCTAATGGCTATGTTGCCAAACGGAGGAGATATATGCATATTCAGCAAATTTAGAGCTAGTTTTGGTGTTCTAATATGTCTATATGTTGATGACATGCTAATCTTTGGCTCCGACATCGACAGGATCAATGAAGCTAAGAACTTTCTTGCTTCAAATTTCAGTATGAAAGATCTTGGAGAGGCTGATG
Organism: Escallonia herrerae; assembly: GCA_033070095.1. Lineage (NCBI taxonomy): Eukaryota > Viridiplantae > Streptophyta > Magnoliopsida > Escalloniales > Escalloniaceae > Escallonia > Escallonia herrerae. The sequence continues at coordinate 101,797 of JAVXUP010002096.1, read as the reverse complement.
TGATTCTTGGAATCAAGATCATAAGATCTCAGCATAGGATTGTTCTTACACAATCAAGTTATATTGAGAAGATCCTTAGAAGTTTTAACCATTATGATGATGATCCTGCTCTTACTCCTATTGACCCGAGTGTCAAGTTGGTACGAAATAATGGACAAGCTATCAATCAGCTTGAATATTCTTAGGTTGTTGGCAGTCTTATGTATGCCATGTGTTGTACAAGGACAGATATAGCTTATGCTATTGGCACTCTGAGTAAGTACACCAGTAATCCAGGAAAAGAGCATTGGAATGCTCTATTACGAGTTCTGAGGTACCTAAAGGGTACTATGAGCTATGGTCTGCATTATGGTAGCTTCCCAGCTGTTATTGAGGGCTATAGTGATGCCACTTGAAATTCTGATAAAGATGATTCTATATTTGTGACTGCATGGATATTTTCGTTGGGTGGAGCCACGATTTCTTGGAAATCGAAGAGGCAGACCTGTATTACTCCCTCCACCATGGAATCAGAATTTATTGCTTTATCCTCTGCTGGAGAGGAAGCTGATTGGCTGAGAAGCATTTTGGTTGATATTCCTATATGGAGTAAACCAGTCCCGCCTTTGACAATATATTATGATAATAAGGCTGTTTTGCTTCGGGCAAGTAGTGAGTGCTATAATGGCAAATCTAGACAAGTTCGTCTAAAGCATAATCATGTGCGGAGGATCCTGGCTGATGGAATCATGTCCATTTAGTATGTGAAATCAAGTTCAAATTTAGCAGATCCTTTGTCAAAAGGCTTGGGAAGAGACTTTGTGTCTGAGACATCAAAGGGATGGGTTTAAAGCCTATTGATTTTTAAGTTGTACATTATGGATATCCAACCCAGTTGATTTTTATCGTGGGTTTTGAATGGAAAAAACGAGTAATGTGACAATTAGTGATGCACATAATGAAATGAATTTTCATTCTGCCCTCCCTATGATGTATGTGCATGTTCCTGCATGAGAGGTTGAGATTATATCTCTTAATGAATCTATAGACTAGTGAGTTTTGGTTGGGGCTAGCAGGATAGCTCTTGATAGATTCACCGAATGACCTTGTTTAAATGGAGGTTAAGACTTAGTTCTCTTAATGAGTCCATAAACTTTGTGTTGGGGTGTGCAAGGTCACCTTTGATGGATTCACCGATCTGGGTGTGGAAGTGTGGCCGCTTCCTATAAGATTATTAAGGCTTTATAATCCTTAGAGCACTCAGAGTGTTGGGATCAAGACACAGGGCCATAATGTGTTAGGCTTTAGTACTTCATCTCCGAAACAGAAGTGTATGTGATGTATTTCTGATTTGTTAACATGGTTCTTAATTCAAGGCTTTTTCCATTAAGTTCCTACATGAATCAAGGAATACTTCACTAGGCAATGGTTCAAACCCAAAAGGTACCATTTGCTGATGTATATGACTGTGCCGATCAAGCGTATCTTTTAAAATTTTGAAACAAGTGGGGGTTTGTTAGAAATGTGTTTCAAATTTGACTATTTATATTTAAAAATAAAATAAAGTTCATTAAACTCTAGTTTTCATAAAGATAAATTCCATGAACTTGAGACTTATTAAGTTTCTAAATGGTTTTATTCTTTGAACATTATTTTTGTAAATGAATTTGAAGATTCATGAACTTAGGTTCATGTATATTCCTTGTATAAGATTAACCTATCTTTTAGTTCATTGTATTTTATAAGATTCATTGATGAATCTTGAATTAGTATGGTTCAAAGAACTTGATAAGGTTCAAAGAACATATATTCTTCTACCACTATTTAAAGGGGTAAAGGGTTGGAAGTTGAGAAAAAACAAGAGAAGAGATACCATCTTCACTTGAGAGAAAGAAAATACTTGAACTAAAAACTTGTTTCAAACTTACGCTTGATCGATCGGAGGTGGATACATGATCCATTGTATAGAAGTGCTTCTCTCTTGGATGAACAGTGAATCCGGGCTTGGTTGAATCCCAAAGATAGAGCTGCCAAGTTAGTCTTCCATTTGCACGTGGGAGAGGCTTCAACTATCTTCAAGAAGCGTTTACGCGCCTCTAAGCCTTGGTTCTTTCATTATACTAATTTGAGTATTATTGTTTATTATTTTTTTGAATTTTACGTGCATTTGTTCCAACACACTTCCGTGTAGCTGCCATTGCAGCCCCTTACTCACTCAATACACACTTTCACACACAAACACTCCCCTTTTGCACCCAGATATTGTCACGGTTGTACAACAGCCCGTAAACGCACACATCACTCTATTCCTAGTGTGCAGCTCCTTTCCATACACAATATGCATGCTCTCCCGTACCCCCTAAACAAAATTCTCAGCCCCTATTTAGATAAAAGATTAGACACATTCAATAGAAAAATAGCCGAATGTTTACCGAAAATATCGCACTTCGCCGTATCGAAAACGTTGCCGGTTTCAGCCTTCTCTCCCCCTTCTATCTGTTCTCTCTATCTCTCAGCTGAGTTTCGGATGGAGGGAAGGAAAATATGACGGCTTGCGCTCAAAGTGCGTGTATATATACATAAACCATAAATTGAACATTTACCGAAAACCCCTAAACTCCAGTTAGTTATTTAAATCTTACCCGCAACTTCTATTATTACAGAAAATGCCCAAGATAATTATTGACGATAATTTATGTATTAGGAAAAGTCTTAACAGGTTATTACGCTACGCCGCTTCACTAAAAGTATATCGATGCTCAGAAAAATAATTCACCGCTGAAAACACGTATCGATACTAAGTATTTAAAATATCGTTTCTAAAAATTTTGAATTATCATTTACGCTACTTGTACTAAGTACGTCCATCAATATCATTTACAATTTCTATCATTAAATTATAAGTCATGATTTTCCTGAAATTTTATCGCTAAAGGTTGCCGATAGAATTCGATCACGCTAATTGTCAGTAAAGGCCTAAATAAGTTTTTCTTATAACTACTATCATTAAGTCACAACTTAATATAGTTTCTAAACATTATTGCTAAAGATAACAAAAATTAATGCTCACCAATTCATCGCCAAAGATACAATAAGTAATTAACAAGGATTTTTAGCGTAAAACTAGCCTTAAGTTTTGGGGTGTTACAAACTATCTGATAGTTCTTAGATTTTCTCCATCATATTGATTAAAGAAAATACTTGTAGAGAATAGATTTTCTATAGCCTTTTTCGAGAAATGTAATATACCTAAACTAAATTGAATATTTTGTCAGAAACTCAATCTTTTTTAATTTTGTAGTATTTCACATTTGTATGCTGATGCTATACTACATATTTGAATTATTCTGCAAGTATATAGATTTCAATACAAATATATTAGTACATTGAAAATATCGTAAACATGAAGTTTAATTCTAAATTTTGAATATGGACATATTGGTATAAGGAAGCTATCGTAAAACTGAAATTTTTTAGAATTTTTTTATATGCATATGTAATTTCGACAAGAGTTACATGGCTAATCCTCTTTTTTTTCCCCTTCATAAGATGCCCTTTTTAAATTGAAGTCTTCGTACAAGATTAATGTTGATTAGGGGTATTTTTTACTTGAAACTTTTTTCCCATCAAATACCCATTTTGAATTAGAGTGTTGTTAAAAAAAAATAAGAGTGTATTTGACTTCTCTTAAGATATCAAACATCTTTCCTTAGAATATCCGCATAGGAATCTATGTTTTAATTAGAGCTAAGGGTTCTTTTGTTTTTTGTAAAAAGAAAAAAAATCATATGAAAACTTATAAAATCACCCTTGAACTCATGTGCGTTCTTTAATTATCAAAAATTTCTATCAAAATCTATCGCTTCCATTCACGTTAAAGCTAAATACCTAAGAGTTACGACATCTTTTGCATCAATTTCGATTAATGAAAACAGATTGTAGAGAATAGTATTTTCCATAGCCTTTAAGAATAAACATAATCTACCTAAACTAAATTAAATATTCTATTAGAAATTCAAACCTTTTTAATTTTGTATTACATATTTGTATGTTGATGTATATGCTACAAATCTCAATAATTTGCATGTATATATATTTCAATGCAAATATATTTGTACGTTAAAACTATCAAATAAGTGAAGTTTAATTTTAGATTTCAAAAACGGACATATTGGTGTAAAAAAGCTATCGTAAAATTGGACTTCTAGAAATTTTAAATGCATAAGAATCGCTAGATAAATTCTGCTCCTAATTATAACTTGATTTCGTGTCAAGTATATAATCCTATATTCATATTAGAGTTATTGGACTACATTTATTTGCATGACAAGATATCCTTCGTATGATTATTATTTTTCTATGATTGATTGTATCCCAAAATATCATATATTTATATGATAACAAGTTTTTCATATATCTATTATCTTCGTATATTTTAATCTTATAAGTGATAAGATTAGATGAAGCCCAATTGATAAAGACTCCAATTTATTTCAGCTCAAATGATTAATATTTTTTTTAGCTTGAAAACTCTTAAGTTTTGATACGCAAGGAGTTAAATAACTAATTATTTTCTTATCTTAAACTATTCTTTTCAAGTTTTAAAGTTCTCTAAATATCTTGACTTTTTAAAAGGTGAAGCTAAATTACTACTGTTTTGACTAACTTTAAATATTTTGAAGTTAAAGAAGTTCACTATTGGATCTTTTAGTGAACAAAAATTATGAATATAACCAAAAAGGGTAAGAATCTGGTTTCAACGTATAAAATAATCTTAAGGGATTAACATGGCTAAAGATTTTTTCATTAAAAATATCCTTTTTAGAAATAAAAGATTTGCAATAGTTAAGTGTATTTTTTATTTTTAAAAAGGTGAGACTAAACTACAATATTTTGGGCTAATATAAGCAATTTGCTGTTAAAGAGGTTAAAACTCACTAATGCATCTTGAAGTGACAAAAATGTGGGAGTGAATCTAGCCCAATCTTATAAATTTGATGCTAAGACTTTATTCACCTTTAAACAAAATCTTATCAAAACATAACCTTAAAAATTATCAACATCAAAATAACACATGTCCCTGAGGTTAGGTGAAATTACAATGGATGACACTTAGTTTCAAAAAGTAAAGTTGTATTTATCCATTAAAAAAATATTTTTTGCTTATGTCTTCAATATTTTCTAAATGTCAATACTGCCTCATTTTGTATCTACAAAGTATATACATTATAAAAATTTATAGATCTTAAATTTTCAAATTAGGTTTTCAACCCAAATTCTCCCCCCACCCCGCCGTTGCACCTTCCTCGGCAAGCACTCAGTCTGAAAGTTTACAAACCGACTCAGCCCCACCGGCTTCATCCCGGTGCTGGCGAACATCGGCCTCCACATTATCCCACCCCGTCCGGCTGCCTCCACTACCGTAATCATCCTTGGCACAAAGCCGCCAAATCAGTCATATATCTGTAACATTAGTTTTGAGAGAGTGTGTGTAGGCATGTTAACTAGAGGTGTGGTGGGTCATGGAAGGATGATTGATGGCGATTATGATTCGTGGAGGGTCGATTTGAGGCGGTGGTGGGCCGTCTAGTGGCGCTGGGTGAATTGGACAGGTGATGAGCTCATTGAACGCAGTGTAGGCTGATCAGTGGTGGTTAATGGCGGCAAACAAGATTATTATATGTCTTCTTCTAGGTTTTGAACCCCAAATTCAATTTTTCATTTTTGTTCATTTGGTTTGTTAAATCGTGATGGTTTGTTGCAAGTGATTGGAGTGAAAAAGCTATAACAAGTGATTGGGTGAGAAAGCTGAAGAACACGATGATGGTAGGATGTGATGGTGGCAAAGACTGTGGCTGGTTATGTGTGTGTGTGTGTGTGTGTGTGTGTGTGTGTGTGTTGTGTGTGTGTTGAACCTGAAGAAGTGTAAAAGGATGATGGTCGAGATAGCGGCGGAGCTGCATGGTGAGATGAAGGGACGGGGACAAACATTTGAAGAATGACATTCCTAAGTGATGGGCATTCTGGTGTTTTCATATTTTAGTATTAACCTTATGGTCATGGTTACAATTAACCCTATAGTTTTCTTAACTCTCAAAATTTTGTGCGATAGGTATTATCTTTTTTTCCTTTTTATTTTGATGATATAGATCTTTATTGATGAATGATCTGGGTCATAAATTATTCTTGATAAACTTTTGTTGAGTTTGTATTTATATGAAACTTGTAATGCGTACGTATAAATATAGGGTAAAAAATGTAGGTTTGTGAACATTATTGAAATTAATTAGTTAAACATTGTTATCGATATCAACTTCACACATTTATTTCGTAGCATAGATTTCAAAAGGACGCACATAGGTATACATGCATATGGACTTTTTAGATGAAGAGGTTTGGTATTATCATATAAGTTTGTGCTAAAAAATAAAAGTCCTTATTGTATTACTAAAATCAACAAGGTCATGCTAGACAAAATAAAAGAGAGCTTTAGAGTACATTATCAAGAGAAATTTAGAATACATTATAGATTTTTTAATTAAAAAGTAGGAAAAGAGTATAATTAAGATTTTAAACAAATTGTACTCGAATGTTAGAACTTAAGATTGAAAAGGTTAAAAAAAAGACTTGTTTTGTATTTTAATCTTAAAATAAGAGACACATGAAAATTATACTCCCTTCATCCCAAATTATTTGATCATATTTGACTGCACGCTTATTTGGAACGTGAGTCTTCTTATTTGAGTTTCTCATTCTATCCCGAGAGAGAGAATGGAAGAAAGAAAGTGGTTCAGTAGAGAGAAATTAGTTGGTTGAGAATTAAATGTGAGGAGACAAGTAGAATAAAAAAAATGTACAAAGTTGTAAACAAGTAAAAATATTTACATAATCTTTCTTAACTTGAAAATGATTAATTTTTTTGGAACAGCCAAAAATAAAATATGATAATTTCTTTGGGACAGATGGAATAATAGACTAGATCATTACCAAAAACAAATATATTGCAGGGTATATTTTGACCCCATAACCATCACTATAAGAAATGGCCATCACTGTACAGAAAGAAATAAGATGGATAATGAGTCATACTGAAAATACTAAATAATAATATTTTAAACTTTAGTTGTGATGCTTGCAAGAAAAAAGTATCAAAACTCTAAAAGTAATGATAGAAAAACTTTAGAAAGATCATTGAAAGGTAGGCAACTAAATTTGTTACACGAGTAGTTCAATTTCTATATGTGTTATACTAGATCTCTTGAGTTCGCTTGATTCTTGGTTTTAAAGATGTAACATTTAAGCTCATAATTCATTTCGTCTTACAAACTTTGTTATACATTATTAATCATAATTTCTTCCCGTTTGACACTTTACTTTTGACAATTCTTTTTGAGTTAGTTTTTGAACTTTCGTTAATTCAATTTTTTTTTCTTAATTTCACTTCCTATACTTTTACACACCACACACACATGTGTCATTAAAACATATTACAGGAAATTAAACAACTCTAATATATACACTTGACATTAATTATCTCTAAACACTTTCTTTACTTTTATTACTGTATAATCAAACTTGTAGTGTTTCAATGAGAGTTTAATACTTTGAGAAGATGGTTGAGACTAATTACAATGTCAATGTACTTTTGATAAGAAGATACAATATGAAACAGTCAGGATTCTCTTTAGCGGTAACTTGATGTGACGAAAGAAATAAGTACGATAAATAGTGAAAAATATTGATGATAATTGACGTGAAATATTCGGGTTTGAAAGTAAAACCATGTTTTGTGCAATTAACTTTTTATAATTCGAGTATTTGATTAGCAGTTAACAATGATTTATTATTATAGTTTAGTTATAATAGTTGTATTGATTAATTTCAATTGTGTTTTTCACCAAGGTTCATAATATTTTTATTTTAAGTTAATATATAACGTGTAAAGCACATGATCCTTATTAATCTATATAATATATAATAAGTGAAGTGAGAAAGATATTGATAACTTTTTTTCGCGACACACCATCGCTTCTTTGCATAACACGTATTAGATTATAGAGTCCTTATTTTAAGATTAATTAACTTCTACATTAGTAAGTCTTAATATATTTAAAAACTAATTCTAATCATTTTAAAACTCTACCTGCCTAATCAATATACTAATTTTACTAAGACTTGGATTTTCTATAAGCCATATATAATTTGAAACCAATTCTAATCATTCTAAAACTCAATCTAATCAATATACTAACTTATCAGGACTTAATATTAACTATTATATCCTTAAAATCACTCTCTAATATGACTATAAAACTCATATATATAAAAAACGAAATAATACTTTCGATATAGAAGAAAAATAAATGTTACAATTAAGATTAAATAACTTACGAGACTTAGAACAAAAAATGATCTAACAATTGATTTAAATTTTGATAGGGTTCTTATTTTTAAATTTGATTAATTTTGCAAGAATATTAAGTTTATCTCTAAACATTTAGTGCTCAACCTAATCAATATACTAACTTATTATGACTATTATATTCTTAAAATCACTCTTTAATGTGAATATAACAATTCGTGTATCTAAAAAATGAACATAACATATTAGATTCAGAAAGAAAAAAGATGACGTTCTATTAGATCATTATTCATATACATAGCGATATACGTAGTATATATAAGATAGTCAATATTTTTAAATAAGATCTCAGACCACCAAACTGGTTATATCCCATATACTCCCTCCGTCCCTAAAAAATTGATCATATTTTCTTTTTGAGCCGTCCCACAAAAATTTTAATTTTGTAGGTATTTTTTTATATTTACCCTTTTATACTTTTTTATATTCTAATTCTCTCACCACATTTAATTCTCTACCAACTCATTTTCTTTCTCCTAGCCCATCACTTTACACTTTTTATTCTATTTCTCTCTCCACATTTAACACTCTACCAACCAATTTTCTCTCCCATGGCCCACTCTCTTTCTCCCTATCTCTAAAGGGTAAAATAGAAAAGACACACAATATATAACATAAATCCTTAATATACATGCAAACTCAAATGGATCACTTTTTAGGGGATGGATGGAGTATAAGGATTTACTAAAACAAATCAAAACAAGATTTAAAAAAATAATGAGAAAATATATAACCTTCAAAATGAATTTGTTTTAAGTCATTTTACAAAGCGTATCGCAATCGACTATAAACTGACAATTTATTTTTATTAGGACCGTAATAACCAATAAAAATGAATTAGTTTTGTAGTTGATTAAGTTTACATGAGTAACAAGACTAATAAATAGATATTAGACTAATTGTAAGTTTTTGAACTTAATTTTGACTATAATAGAGTCGATTATAACTGTGCGTGGTCATTGCTATGTGCATGTAATAACAAGTATATGAACTAATCTTCATGCTATAATTATTAGCTTAAAGTAAGGATACGTGGAAAAGTTTACTAACTCATTGTAGTCGATAAGAATAACCAGAAAAATATCATTGTAGTCGGTATTATATACCAAAATAGCTCTCTAATATGACATAATCACCAATAAAACGAAATTACTTAACAAATTTAATAAGAAAAATTAGGCAGTATTTAAAATTCATATTTAAGTTTTATAACCTTATAGTATATGGGCTATAGACAAATTATTGTTTCAAAAATCCTTAATTTTATTATTTGTTAACATTTTAAAACATAGTTAATCCATTATAATAACCTAAATTGCATGAAAACCAAAACCTACATATATGAAAGAGGAAAAAAAACCACATGAAATTTATAATAGAAGAATAAATTATTAAATTACTCTTAAAATTAGCATGTAATATTAAAATCTTAAAACGCTTGAAAATAAAATCTAGGAAAGTTTTTCTTATAATGTACTTTCACATAAAAAATAAAAAAAAAGGCAATAGCAGAATTTTGTTTATCCTTTAGCTGAGAACAATGGTGTAAACCGTAGACAAACAGACGGGGATGTAGATTAATAGATGTTCTCATAAATCTAGCATTATTAATTTATAAAGGTTCTACACAATATAGTAGATTAAACATGAATTGAATTACATAAACTTTGTTTAGAAGAAAAATTAAACCAATCTTTTTGTTTATGGTGTGCATATATTACTACTAATTCAGTCTTAAGTATTTTAAAGTTCTAAATTTGTAATATACTTACATATTAAGACTTTATTTCACTTACATGCGTTAAAAAAACTTTGTAGTTGAAAAGAAAAACTCTCTCTCTCTCTCGCTATACATGTGTGTGTGTGTGTGTGTGTGTCTTTCAATATACTAATCTATTAAGAGAATATAGTCATATTAAGTCCTAATATTATTTTTGTAAAATTAATTAAGTTTAAAAATAAGGACCTTATCAAATTTAAATCAATTATTAGATCATTATTTTGTTTTACAATATCAAACTTAATTATATTTTTGTATCTATGGATATTTTATTATCATTTTAGAGTAAGTTTTTAGAGATATAATTGTCAAAATTGAGTTTTGATAGATTAGTATATTGATTATGAAGAGTTTTAGATTATTCAAAAGTAGTTTTCAAATTATATAAGGCTTACTAATATATAAATAAACTAATCTAGAGATAAGGACCCCATCCAAGATAGTATTAACCTTTAGCGGCACTTTTGTGTTTGATATATAGTGTTTGTAACTTTATTTCACATTGAATGCACAATATGATGATAAGCAATGATATATAGCACAAAGAAGCTACTGTAGAATTTCAATGTAAAGTTATGTATAAAACAAAACAAAACAAAACAAACTTAGCATAGTTAATTCAGATTTCGACTAGATTGTCAATCTTGATAAATTCAAAGATGAATCTAACTTGATAAATATGTTGGTTAAAAATTTTGATCAATGATTTCCTTACTATGAGGTCTTGCGCTATCCTATTCAGTCGCATTGGCTAAACATAGAAATATTATAATATGCAAATTCCATATGAGATATATTAAAAAAAATAGTGTAAGTTTAAACTTTAAGCATGTGAGGATGAGTTAAATTCAACTAATTTTATGTTGAAAATTTTTTGAACAAATTTGTGAGTAATTAAATTCTTAAATATTTTAAATTCTGCATTAGCAATATACCAGCATATTATGATTATGTGTTAACTTTTATACTGTTAAAGACTCTTTCTTATATGAAAAGCAAAAGACTCGATATCTAAAAACTAGAATTGCATATAAAATCTAAGAAGATATAACTTATATTGTGATGAATGTAGTAAAACTTAGATTAAAAATCATATTATATTTGAAGATAAATCTTATTTAGTAATCTGACTTAGTAAGCATGTTTCTTATATACTTTGTTAATTTTTTTAACAATTTGCTTACTATGACGTTTATATTTAATCATGTTGGTTAAACTTTTTAAACTTTATACAATTACTTTATACAATAACTACTATTTGTTTTGTATACTTTATTGGTAGATTCCATTTTTCTTCTGAAAATGCCACCTCATCCTTATTTAATTAGTCGTATTAATTAACTTTTATTAATAACATGCTATAAAAAGAATATATGGACTAAAATTTTCTCTATCAAAATTAAACTAAAATGTAGTTAAAGTTATGGGTAAACCATTAAAATGTACAAATTATTTAAAAAAAAAAACTTCTTAGGCAATAGCAAATTGATCTTAATACGTTTTTCACATTCTTTTTATCAGTGGAATTTACTTTTTTTCTTTTTGTCTACTAAATAAACTTCTATCTTTTTCACCTATACAGTTATCAAATTAGAATTAGCAAATATAAACAAGGACACTGCCTATTGATATTTCCCCACAAGGATTAATTAATTTTATGAAAATAAAGTTTACCTCTCCAAAAATAAAAGTGACTATCTTTGATGAATAAATTATGAAATAAATATTATTATACAATTCAAAATAAATAATTTTTAATAAAACTGTCCTGTGTTTGGTACGAATTTCTGATCTAGTTTGTTCCCAAAATCACGTATCCAACACAGTCGACCAATATTCCCGTAGACTATTTTCTACTCCGTAAAAAGTAGAACCTGGCTCTAAAGTCTAAACATCGAGAACTTTTCAACCTTGCTTTGACACCCACTTTAATGGTGGGGACGCTAATGGTCTGAACAAGCAGAGCGAAGGAAGGAAGGAAGGAATGGCATATTTGCGCAACAGAGAGTCTGAACTCGGCAGCGATCAATGGCCTGCTCCTCATCTCCCTCATTACCACCCTCCACCTACGGCCACCATGTTTACATCAGTTTCAGGCGGGATCAAGAGAGCCGGAACGTGACAGACTCGATCGACAGGGGGCTGGAAATTCGCGGGGTGCACACCTACCGAGACAGAGACCACCTCGCGACAAGCCAAACCGGAATAGCTATCCCAAGAGAGCTACGAGAAGGCATGCAGGACTCCACTATTTCGGTTGTAATGCTGTCCAAAGGGTACCTGGCTTCGAGTTGGTGCCTGGAAGAGCTGGTCAAGATACTGGATTGCAGGGAAAGGAACGGGATGGTGGTTCTGCCCATTTTTTACGGGGTTGATCCGTCTGATATCAGGAAGGCGAGAGGGTATGCTGCACAACAGTTGAGGTATCAGAAGGTGGGGGGTCTGTGGTGGAAGAGGTGGAAGAATGCTCTTGAAGTTGTTGGTGGCTTGTGTGGCTGGGATTATAGCAATAAGAACCGGTAAAGTTTTCTTCGCTCCATTCCATTTGATTTTTCCTTTAACCTTTTACGAATTTCTTAGATAAACTTATTAGGATGTGAACATCAAAGGGAACTCAATTACCAACCATAGAATAGACAATCAGTGTAGTCGATGTTTATTGGAATTCGCAAAAAGTCAGATTGAGAAAATTCAGTGAAATGAAGGGATTTATACATTTATCAAGGTATACTCCTTGGCCGCGAAGAACACTAATATATGTACGTGTTGTTTTATATGTCTCAATTTGCGCCTTTCACTTGCTAATTGACCGTTCTTTGTCACTAAAAGTGCACTGGTATAGACCCGTTTGCAAAAACGCTTGGAAATTGGGAGTACATGACCTTTGGAAATTTCTTTAGAGGCTTGGAACGTCATAAGTTTGAGATAAAAACGGACTACATGAAGAAAGTTCGTGTTCATTCGACAATGTTTCGTGGACGCTTCAATTGGTGTTCATTTGAAATTATATCAATAAACATCTCATTTCCTTAGGTTTTGACCCTTTAAAAGGCTCATCTTCTGAATACAGCACAATGTCGTGCTGAATGATTTTATGCTTGATATTTAATGATGACAGTGAATCACTTCCAGGATTGAATCGGTGTTAGTTGGTAAAGTAGTTGTAGATATCGTGGACAAACGAGTTCCAACGAATCGCATCTCCATTTATCCCCTTGGATATGATACATGTGATGTATACCTGAAACTCTTCCTGCAAATGGGATTGGGTGATGTCCTCATGGTTGGCATATGTGGGCAGAGCAAAATGGGAAAGACAGCCATTGCTAGAGCTGTTTATGAGCAAATCTGTGCAACTTTTGATGGAAGCAGCTTCCTCAATAACGTTGGAGAAAAATCAAAACAACCAAATGGCTTAGTTGGGCTACAAGAAAAGCTTCTATCTGATATACTGTCAGAAAGGACTACATGCATACCACATTCTACTAGAGGAAAGGACATGATTCAAGAAAAATTAAGCTTCAAAAGGGTTTTGATTGTTCTAGACGATGTGGATGATCTGGAGCAATTATTTGCACTAGTTGGTAACCGCTATTGGTCCGGTTCGGGAAGTAAAATCATCATAATAACTCGACATGTTAAACTGCTCAATGTGCTTGGAGTGGATCAGGTTTTCATGGCTCAAGGCCTTCCTCTCAGTCCCAATATGCAGGTACTTTTGATTTCAAGAAAACCATGTTCTTTTTTTCAAACACTTCTATAGAGCAGGACTCCAACGTGCATCAAAGCCTGAGGAAGGGTGGCGGTCTGGATTTGACAATGGGTACATAGACTTGACTTCAAATCGTACAAATTGCATTGGGTGCAGCCACAAGAACAATTCTAACCTAAATGTAGGCACAAGAAGATGCATATTTTCCCCCTTATAGTTGTTGGTTTTGTACAAGAAGCTATCTAGCCAAGTCCATTCCAGAAGAACCATCATGGCCAACCCTCATTTCATGCCTCGCCACATATAGACCGAACTTGATTGAATTTCTTCATGTACACTATAGGTAAGCTGGAAGCAGCTTCAGCAAACTCGACGCATAATTGTTGGACTCGGGGCATACATCGAGAGCTTTCAACATTCGGTATACCACTAATAGAAACTTAAATTTTTTCACCCTAGATATATCCCATCTACCTGATGTATCTTGCTCATCCTTGACTCGCAGACCAATGCCTATGTGAAGTACCTTGAACATTGTTTGATTAGAGAGCGTCAGAAGAAAGCCATTCAGGTAATCTTTTTGTAGTCCTTTTTCCAATGAAAAAGATTCAGGAGTTCCCAACAATGTTCGCATCCTTTCTCATTTCCTTGCAGGCACAACGGCTAATCTCGGCCCCGCAATGACCTCCAGCAACGAGCATCAAGTGCGCCATAGAAGTTCTTTGCTACTACCATTCAGCGATAAAGGCGTTTCTTTCAATGCAAACTCGTTTCTGGTGGCCTGAAAGAGAAGAGGGAGGACTCAAACATACAATTAGCCCGTATCGGGTAGTGATAATTTGAAGATGAATGTTGTGGTACATAGCATAGAAACTGCTAAATTGTACACAAGTCATAAGATTGTTTGTCAAAGCACACTGTTGCTACTTCACTTGTACCTGTATTTTGATATTTTTCGTCTGCTTTTACATGCACCTCCAAAGTTTTTATCTTTGCTTATCGAAGATTATTTGTTAATAAGGCTAACTAACATGGTGCTATTTCTACCACATTACACGGTATACATCATCCCATCGCATATATGAGATACTTTGTTGGCAAGATTGTACAACAAAATACACTTACGTTACAGCAGCCTGACACTTCCGTGTACCAGGACATGGTGGTGGTGGTGGTGGCGGTGGTGACGGGATGTTCATCACCATTGGTCTTTTCATGAGCAGCGACCAATTGAAAAACAGTGAAAACCAGACGTATCCCTCACATGTATTTCCCTCTTTGTAACCGAAACATACTTGAAGAAGGTATGGCAGTCTCCACAGAGAACGATGTTCGCAAATCTCGGCCCCGCAATGACCTCCAGCAACGAGCATCTAGTGCGCCTTAGAAGTTCTTTGTGACTACCGTTCAGTGACAAAGGCGTTTCTTTCAATCCCAAATTCGTTTCTAGTCGCCAATGAAAGAGGAAGTGAGGACCCGAACATACGATTATCCCGTATGGGATAGTGATCATTTGCAGATGAATTTTGTGAGACAGAGCATAGAAACTGCAAAATTTAACCCAAATCACAAGATTGTTTGTCCAAGCACACTGTTGTTAATTCTCTTGTACCTGTATATTGATCTTCTTCGTCCGCTTTTACACGCACCTCTAAGTTTTTACGTTTGCTTTTTGAAGATTATTTGTTGCTAAAGTTAAATAATATGGTACAGTTTCTTGTCACGTTACACGGTATACATCATGCCATCAAGAAGAACGCGTATCCAAGATACTCTTTGTTAGAAAAATTGTACAACAAAATACACAGGCTATGTTACAGCAGCCTGACACTTCGCCGATCGCCGTACCGGGACATTGTGGTGGTGGAGGGATGTTCATCACCATTGGTCCTTACATGAGCAGCGACCATTTGAAAAACAGTGAAAACCAGACGTATCTCTCACATGAATTTCCCTCTTAGTAACAACCGAAACATACTTGAAGAAGGTATGGCAGTCTCCACAGAGAACGATGTTCTTCATAACACGAACAGGCTTCCCTGGCCTGGTCATAAGAAGCCCATATGTAACAGCTAGTTTCGCACTGTGGTAGAACAAAAACTCCGTCTTCTGATGCTCCTCTACTTCATGAAGCACAAAGCTCGTATCTGGTACATATCCAGCTCTTATGGATTCCAAGACTAATATTTGCAGACCACTATATATATCTTTGGACCGTAAATGCGATTTGTCCCTTGCGTAGAAAGAATGGATCTTGTTTTGGTGAATGATCCAGCTTCTAACTGGACGTTTTTGAAACCCATGCTCCCTCATCTCGCCCCTAATCTTATCAGAGCAATGCCATCTACCAGATGCAGAGTACAGATTTGACACAAGTACATACGTTGATGGATTCTGTGGCTCCATAGCAAGTATCTGCTTCGCAGCCTGTTTTCCAACTGCTGTGTTCAAGTGGACTCTACAACTATCAAGCAAAGCGCGCCAAACAGAAGCTTCCGGCTCGCGAGGCATCATACGGATTTCTTCTTCTGCTTCCTCAAGCAGGCCCCAGTGACCTAAAACATCAACCAATGAGGCATAATGCTCTGAAGTGGGCTCAATGTTATATGTGCTTTTGATTGACCGGAAAAATCTACGGCAATGATCAACTAAATTCGACTTCGTACATCTATAAGCGGAGATTATTAGGAGTATGGTTACTGAATCCGGCTGTACACCTGCTGCGACCATCTGCATCCATAAAGCCAAAGTCTTGTCACCTTGCCTGTGAAGGATATGGCCAGCCATTAAACCATTCCAAGAAACTACGTCATGCTTTGGCATATTTTTGAAAACCTTGATGCCATCTTCTAGGTTGCCACACTTGCAGTAACTGCTAATTGTGGCATTTCCCACCCCTATATCAGACATAAAACCAGACTTCAGAGAGTGGCAGTGAATCTGCTCAGCGATCACACGGAACCCTAACATGCCGCAGACACCAAGTACCGCAGCTGATGCAACTTCATCAAGTGTCATGGTTCCTTCTGCTTGTCCAAGGCAGAACAAAGAAATCGCCTCGTCTGGCTGCCCATATCGAGCATACCCACATATCATCGAGGTCCATATTATTGAGTTATTCTGGTTCGATGGCCAGCGGTGGAACATTTTCTTTGCATCAGCCATCCTTCCACACCTCGTGCACATATCAAGCAAAGCTGTTTCTATGCAATCATTTGATCCAAAACCAAACTTAAGAACAAACCCGTGTATTTGCTCACTTGTCTTCGTCTCCATGAGCAACCCACAAGCATTAACAACACTAGTCAACGTGAAATCACTTAATTCTATGCCCTCCTCCACCATCCTGCAAAACAAACCCAAAGCCCTTGACGCTTCGCCATTTTGACAAAATCCTGCTAAGAGAGCATTATAGGAAACACAATTTTTCACTGGCATCCTATAAAGAAACTCCACCGCGGACTCAACAAGTCCAAATTCCATATATGTTGTAACCATTTCTGTCCAGGTAATGACATCTTTTACAGGCATCCTCTCGAAAAGAACCACCACATTTTTCACATTCCCACACTTCCTATAAAACCCAATAAGCGCATTATTCACGCTCAAGTTGATTTCGAACCCACTTCTTAGCGCGTGAGCATGAAGTTCGCGACCTGCCATCGAAGCAAAACAGCCTGCAGAGGCAACCAAAAGGATCGAGAGAGTAAAATAGTCTACTCTAAAATTATCAGTTTGCAACATGTCATGAAACAGTACCAACGCTCTTTCATACATCAGCTCCTTCACCAGACACGAAGCCACTGTATTCCATGATGCGATGTCCCTTTGAGGCATTTTATCAAACAACTTGAGCACAATACTCAAACAACCACACTTCCCATAGAACCCCATGAGCACATTCGAAATATAAGTGCAACCCAAATAACCCGTTTTGATAGCCAAAGCATGAACTTGAAAACCCAACTCAAAATCCGAAACTCGCATACACGCAGTCAAAATAGCAACAAAAGTATACTCATTAGGCTCAATACCTGACTCTCTCATTTCGAAAAAAAGCCCCACAGCCTCATCCTCACGGGCCAACTTCGCAAAGCCCGATATCAGAGCAGTGTAGGACACCACGTCCCGGCGAGACATTTCATCGAACACTTTGCGTGCATAACTCGGCCGACCCAACTTGAGGTAAGCCACAATAAGGGAGTTGGACAGGTGGGTGTCCTCTAGTTGCTTGAGAATTGCAGCGTGCACGGCCACGGCGAGTGCGACGTCTGCGTAATGGACAGACAAGTGAAGCAAACTGAAAAAATCGCTAAAGGGTGAAATTGGGCCATGGTTGTTTGGTGAAGGGGGATTGTTTTGAGGGAGAAGGGTGGGGAGGGAGGGTAGTTTGGAAAGAGGGGGATGCGGGGTTTGAGTGAGCTTGGGATTATGGGGAAAGAGAGGGGTTTTGCAGAGGGGAAATGAAGGGATCGGAGGAATTGGTGATTTTGGAGGCTCTGGAGAGAGAGGAGATAGGAAAGCGCGGGTGATTTTGGTAGTGGTAGAGGGTGGGAAGATAATGGCAGCCATGGAAGAGAGGGGCGCCAACCATACTCACTTGAAGGCCTGGAACTCCGTTGCTACAAGCTTACAACACTGGCAATATTTTTCTCGTGGCTAAAAGTATTGAAGTATTTAATTTACCAAAGATCATCCATGAAATTGGTAACAAAAGTCTAGGACTCGCATTATTTCGACAATATCCCATACTACTAATATGAAGGTAAAATGACCATCGTGTCAAAAAAATCATCGGCATCTAATATTTCATGTAAAATATAACAACTGTAAAGTAATATGAACCGACATCATATTCCAACCTGCAATCCATTTAAGAAAGTCAGAGCACAAAATCAAATGAACAATAAGGAAACATTCACGTTTAGATAACCAAGAAAATGCTAATAGAGCCGCATTTGCAAGGGCACTCAACTCATCCCATCGGCAGCAAAAATCGATCATGTAAACTAACCGACCGGGAGCCAATGGGTGTTAAACAAAACTAAGACAACCCCACTACGGGACCTCGACCAAGCGCATGTAGCAGAAACTGCACAAAACACAAGGGAATGTGGTAGAAAACATCCACACGATTTCGATACATAGAGCAGATGGAGAGGATGGTAGAAATGCGTCAAGGACTCAAGGCATTGCTCGTAAGAACGACTATTAACCCTATGATAATATGGCTACATGTTGTTGATGCCTCGGGGTTACTCGTACCTCAATAACCGATGCCTTAATTTTGGCCAAGGTAGTGATCAAATAAAGTACACTTGTTATGTAAGTACGCTTCCCACCTCTTTCAATAATCATTATTCCTACTGCTTTTTTCATTATCTTTTTGTACACTGTTTTATTCTTGTCAAGTTGTACCATTATCATCAAGCTCTCGCATTCTTTCTCATTTTTATTCAATGAATAGGTGGCTTAGAAAATGGCGTAGGACGCTCATTGATTATGGCATTGTATTTTTAGTAGTAAAACTGATTTTAAATACGTTGAATGAATGTTTTAGCATTTTTTGTTCCAATGAAGAAGCTTAGTGACATGAAAATAATTGGGGCTATAGAACTTAAATTTGGGGCCTTGGAGCCGGGTGACATCTCAAAGCTTGAACCAACTTGGTAATAGCGATGAATCTGCTGAATCTCAATAAATCAGCAACAGCAAAGATGATGGACAAAATCATGGCGGACAAAATCATGGCTGACAAAATCAATAATTTCAACCATAATTTTGTCCATCGTCTTTACCCTTGTTCAAGAAATACATGTTTAACACATGTGACAAATCATTTCAGCCATGATTTTGTTCATCATCTTTGCCCTTTATCTTTGCTGTTGCTGATTTCTTGAGATTCATCAGATTCATCGCTATTACTTGGATGAGCCTTTAGTCTAAATTATGGCATGTGATGATAATTATGATAATGTGATACATGAATACCTCGAATTCTTTGTGATCTTTCTTTAATCCTATTTGTGACTTTAACTCGAAAAAAAAAAGAATTTTAATGAAAATTGAATAGAAAAGAGAGTGATTAGAAAGTTATTTATTTGCCGATGAATTTTTAAGTTGCTTTTTGCTTGTGAGTTGAGAACGAGAAATTTTTCAATATAACGAACGATAATAGATATAAGGCGGTATAGTTTAGCAGTGAAATTTAACGAGATGTAGAATTCTCAAACACCAGGGAGTCAAAATTCTATTATCATTTCATCTCATATATCTCTTACGCTACATTATATCTATTACCGCTATATTAAAATTCTTTGTAGTAAAAAATAAAGGAAAGGGAAGAAAGTGTATATGGTAAGGTTACCACTATAACCTTCTTATAAATAAATACGAGTGATATTGCCCTTTGTCAGATGGGCAAAGTTAGAAATTTGAAAAAGTCATTAATCTGACTTCCTTTTCTCTCCAAATCTTGCCAGCTTTCATGAACATATGAGTCTTGGATAAGAAAGTGAGCTAAATTGTTTTGACAAACATGAAATTTGGTGAGAAATGAAACTCTTCTCCACCTTATTTTCGTTTCCAGCATTTATTAATTTTGAAGAAGCAACTTAACTAACCAATAATGGAGGGTTATAAATAACATAGGCTACGTATGACAACATTTTCAGTTTTGGTTTTTAATTTTCAAAAAAAAAATCAGTTTAATTTTTTTTTACGAAAGCAAAAGTGGGTGTTTGATAACCCAGTTTTATTTTGAATTTTTTTTGGGTTTTGATTACCCAATTTTTATTTTGAGTTTTTTCTTTGGTGGTGGTTTGCGGTGGCGATGGTGGGGCCTGGCGGTGGCCGACGGTGGCTGCCGACCGCAGACAGTCACCGACGGTGGTCGTCCGCAGTCGCCGGCGGTGGCCGCCAACAGTGGACAGTGGCGGTGGGCGGTGGTTGCCGGTGGTGGGAGGGTGGTGGCGGTGATGGTCTCAAAATAAAAACCAAAACTGAAAATCGAAACTCATTTTTGTAGTTTTCAAAAACAACCTTAATTTAAAAACTGATTTTTAAACTTAAGAAAAAAAACGAAAACGGAAAAAAAAAATCCTGTAAAATGGGGCCATATTGTATTATAATCATTTTTCTAAACCAATGAAGCACAAAAAAGGCACCGACCTTATTCTAGGGCATTTGAGGACCAACAAAATTTATCATAAAGTTCTATAATTTTTTGTTGGTAAATGAGAAAATGATATTGACAAAATAAAGATTACAAGATTTTCACTAAACAGCCATTTTTAGCTTTATATTGATAACATGAAACGAAAGCAAACTAATTACTATCTACTATTATTACAATTTAAAAACCCACAAGGTGCCGAGCTAAGCAGTCAACCTTTGGAATGTATCCCAAACAAGGAGTCCTACTTATCGCAAGATTCACACCGTTCTAGCGTCACTTCCAAACACCAAAACACCTTGTCACTCGAAATTGGGAATGGCGAGCATCGACAACAAGGGGTTAATACCAATGCCCTAAGCACTTCACCCCACCCACCCTCAAAAAATAGTACCCGAGTTCGACCAAAGAACCTCATAACCCCTCCCCTCCCTCTCACCCCCCCCCCCCCCCCCAAAAAAAAAACCCCAAGACCTCCCAAGGCCCTATGCCCCCAACCCTTCCCTAGAACTCATGACTGACCCATTACATTAACCCTGGCTAAGAAGCTAGGGTAAACGAAGGAACCTAAAGACGCAATAATTAGCCTCTTGCAATAGAAAAACCGCACACCCCACTAGCCCTAAAACAACATCAAAGAAACACCAAGTGCGAGATAGCAGTATGTTTTTCAGAAGTGAAACTTTTCAAGAACCCAACGAAAAAGGACACTTAAGCTGCGAAATCAACCAGCTGCTGGTGATAAGTTAGGCCACCGTTGGCGAGGATTCTGGCTACAGTCGACCAGCGAAGTTGCATTACTAAGCAAACAAAGCTTTTAAGACATTGAACAAGAGATTCCAATAATTTAATGTTGGTAAGAAGAATTAATACATGCATTGCACTTGGGTCATTTGGTATATTTAATTTTGTCGGTATACCCATAAAAGCGACAAAAATTTGTTGCTACGCATCGGCACTGCTAAAATGGGGAGTCATAGCGAAGTTCAGATATCAATTTTTTAAGGATTAAATGCACATAAAACCTCATACTTTAGGGCCTTTTACACACAACACCCCAATGTTTAATTTTTGGTTCTCATCACCCTACACTTCCAGTAACATGCTCCACGCACCATTTTGACGGTCAAAGTCAACTTTGATCAAACGTCGATTAGTTTTTGAGGGGTAAAATAGTCACTTTGGTTATTGTCCCCTCTAAAACCTAAACCTGAATCAAGGAACTTCCACCACCACCAATTAATGCCGCCTCCACCATCTGCACTGGCGTCACCACCACACCACTTCACCGATCTCATCATCGATGACCACCACACCACCTCATTTCTCATTTGTCATTGCCATCGCAGCGCAGTTATCAGCCCAGCCCACATCGGCTGCCACCACCACAGTCCACACAAACCGCCACACCTCAGCAGCCACAACCCTTTACATAGCTGCCACCACCACACCAAATCCCATCATCACCGACCTCCACTCCACTCTTTATCTCCCCCCTCCCCCTGATGGTCACCACTACCATAACCCACATCGATCACGCACCACGCGAGCCTTTCAAAACCTTTGAAATCTCAGCTGGAATGGGCGTCGTCTTTTGGTGTTGTTTAGGAGAAACCCTAAAAAGTAAAGTAACGAGATTTCATCCCCAGCAACGATGTCATGATCCGAACCCATGGGTGAGCCCATGAGCTAGGTTCGTGTCCAGCCGCAGACCCATCCGAATATCCACACAGGGCTCTGCCAGGCCTTACTACAACATGTATACAAGAATCTATAACCAAGTAATTTAAATCTATCTCCTTAATAATATTTCTAAAATCACGCTTATAATTTCTTAATGAATGTCCAACAACATTCTTTATTTAACAACTAATATGGGTCATTTTAAATCCAGTGGAGATCTAAGCTCCGAAAAATCTCAAATTACAACTTTAGTACTAGCACTCCACCAAATGATTTATTAAATAATCTAAGAGGATTACAACTCTTCTAGCAGTCGTCTACCATAGCTACATCCTTGTGGCCCTCATCAGTGCCGGTTCCATCTAGATAATCACCTGAAAACATTTATAAAAGAGTGAGCTTGGGGCCAGTAAGTACACATACTACATTCCTAAAATAGGTTTTGGGATTTCATAAAAGCATGTCATGGTTTCTCTTTGATTTAAAACTAGTAAACATTTTCATAGAAGATACTATACATATATACTTTATGAAAGCAATTCATCCAATTTTTTTTAGAGCATAGACATAAAATTAAGAAGTCTCATTAACAACTATCACAGTTCATCATAACTTAGGTATGTTGCGGTCAGCGTACATTCTCCCCTGACTAGGGCCCACAATCTCTACCCCTTCCTAGGATAAATATTATTCGGTTAGGGTATACGCCCCCTGACTAGGCCCACAATCCCTACCCCTTCCTGGGATAAAAATTATTATAGATGCAAGGACGAATCACGGGCAACAATACTGTGCATTAACGTATCGTCCCGTCGACCATGACCCACAATCTAACTTTTTCTCGTGGATATGTGGCACAACAACCAAGTCAGAAATACTGTCTTTTTCAACACAAGCCAACTTTAAAACACTACTCAGAGAAATATTCCATGGCATTTTTGATGCATTTCTCTCATCAAACCAATTTACACAAAAAAAAAGTAGCATGTGAAAGTCTTTAAAACTTCCAATTGGAATAAATCATTTATACATATACATAGACGAAAAATAGGGTATACGGAGGAATATGGCAGGAGTACTTACCTTGCTGAATAACTACTTCTAGTATTTGCTCAAAAGCCGGTCCTAACTCTTATCTATCGAAACCTAAATAACAAGTAACACGGATGTTATTCATTGTCGTTCGAGTACACCTAAGCATTAAGTTTTCCTCAAGTAAGTGAAATTATCAAACCGCCCCTCGACTTCAAACGTACCGTTACATATGCCGATATAACCAGAAAGACTATTTTAAACAGCTAGGTGGGATTTTCGGACCATAATGGCCTCTTGGGAAATTTTCTGCTCGGAACTCTAAGTCGCTCCTTAAATTGAACGCTAATGTTCCTATTTTCAAAATATATCGAATAGTGTCAAAATGCCAAAAAATTTTAGACACTTAAGCCTCTCTGTGTGTTTAGACCACTGTAAAATTTTTAGCTAAAAATAATTTTGTTTGCTATATCAAACAATTCAAAAATCTATTTTCAAAATATGGTCATTTCAGACCTTTAGCATGCCTAGAAAAATCCCATAAATTTCTACATCGAAGTCTTCACAAAAATAAGGATAGTTTTAGTTTTGTACTTTGTCCAAATATGCTTAGAAGTGGCTTAAAATGTCTTGGGCAATGTAATAATCTATAATTCTGAAAACAACATTTTTTTAGCAAACCCTAGTTTTGTAGATTGACCATTTTGCGGAAGAAAAATGATTAATATTAAAAAACTCAAAACTACAAAGTTAAATTAGACTTTCTAAGGTTTTCAGAAATATAAAGCTCACAAAATTCTAATGATTAATGGCTTCTCTACCGTAAATCGAAGTGGCTGATCAAAACAGCACATCTCTGTGCAGACCAGTTTTGGTCAATGATTATTTTGAAGTAGAAATACTATGAATCTCAGAAAAATCTAAACTACAAAGTTGAAGAGGATTTTCTGAGATTTCTAGAAATATAAATTTCACAAAAATCACATGGGTAAATAATTTTCTATGATAAATAGAAGTGGCTGCCAGAAACCAAAATTTCTAGATTTCTACAGTAGATTGACTATAAGATCGATTTTCAATGTACAAACGTGGGATTCTGAGAAAACTCAAAACTAAAGAGTTGAAGGAAACACAATGACGTTTTCAAAAAGTATAAAACCATATTAATCAAATTTGAAATAAAGGAGATATGAGAAATCCCTAACCCACTCTTAATCTGATCTATAACGACTTTCTTCTCAAATACTACCGAAAGTTATCAATTCCATACCAAATATACATATAAAACGTTCAAATTCGTGGCTAAACTAAAGAGAGAGTTTATGAATTTCATTATCTTGAATTTTTCCTTGCTTAGCCTTGTTCCTTCTCTCTCTCTCTCTCTCTCTCTCTCTCTCTCTCTCCCTCTCCCTCCCTCTCTGGACTTCACGTTAAGGGGGTGACAGATTTGCTAGGACGGTTGCCCTTTTAAAACTTCCTTTATATATGGTTGCCCTAGGTTAAAATAATTCTAAAGAACCCCCACACTTAGCTAGTATTCTCATCTCACCCACATTCCTCTTAAAAGATCACAATAATCTTAGATTAAGGGTAAAATAAAAATTTCATCGACCAATGAAATATTCCGGGTATTACATTCTTCCAACCTCATTAATTTGTAACTTAAGATCATTATAAATTGTCACTAATGGTCACAATCAATACCGCTGGCAATAATCGTCGCTAGGGACCCCAATTTAAATGTAGTTTTATAACTAATCTTGATTCACCAATCATCGCTAAAAGTCACTCTAATAACAAATATCGATGCTAAGTATAAAATCGTTACTAATTATTGTCGATAAAATCTTAATTATGCACATCAACACTAAATGTTACGTTCATAATCGTCACTAAGTATAAACTAATCGGTTAAGCATAAAATCAAGTTTCGGGGTATCACAGACGACATCAACGTCAATCTCAGAGTGTAAGCGCGTGTAAGAACCCCTGCAGGTTTGGTATTTTTTGTAAGGGCTTGTTGTTGGGGGGGGGGTGTTAGAAGAATCATTGCTTGTTCACGGATCTGGGCTCCATATCGGGTGTCATCGCAGATCCGGGCTCCACGTTGAGGAGGAGCTGGGTGGGCAATTGCGACAGTGGGTGGTGGGGGAGGGAGGAAACAAGTAGTAAGCGGAAACAAGTAGTAAGCGATGTGGCTGCCATGTAAGTGCCAAATGGACGCCACTTAGATCCTATTTTGGATGTAATAATCAAAGCAACTATTTTGCCTCTCAAAAACTAACTAACGTTGGTTAAAGATGACTTTGACTGTCAAAATGGTGCGTGAAGCACGTTACTGGAAGTGTGAGGTGGTGAGAACCAAATATTAAACCTTGGGGTGTTCCGTGTAAAAGGCCCCAAAGTATGAGGTCTATTGTGCATTTAATCCATTTTTTAAAGGGGAAAGTAGGGAATGACCCCCTCTACTTTACACGTTGTGCGATTTGCCCCCCTCCACTTCAAAGTTAAGCACTAAACCCCCCCACAGTTACAGAAAATGGGCACCTTAGACGGAAACCGTTAAATATAACAGCGCGTGGTCAACACGCGCGCTGACTAACGATTTCTTTTTATAAATGACATTTTTGCCCTTTGTCTCTTTTTAGAAAAGAAAATCAGAAAAAACCCTAATTCTAACCACCCCACCCCCCCGCCACCCAACCCCCTATCCCCCCAACCCAATTCTGTCAACTCCCCCGACCACCCGACCATCGCACCCCTTCATTTCCCCGTCTGCCTCCCTCTTCTCTGTCGCCGCACCACCCTCCCCCTTCCCCTTCCCCGTCGCAGCGACCGCCCTTCCCCTTCCCCTTCCCCGTCGCCGCGACCGCCCTCCCCCTTCCACGACATTGATGAAAATTTGAATTGAATTGAAATGGAATTGAATTGAAATCGGTAGTGTGGGTTTGCCAGAGGGCTTGCCGGCGTGGTGGGGTGGGTTTGCCAAGGGGCTTGCCGGCGTGGTGGGGTGGGGCGGGGCGAGTCTGCTGGATGGTGGGCCGAGAGAGGCTGCCGGCGGCGTGGGGTGAGGATGACGCTTGGGCTGCCGGCAGCGGGGTCAGATCTGGAGAAGGAGAAGAGAAACCCTAATTTTCAAATTAGGGTTTTGAAACCCTAATTTTCAAATTAAGGTTTTGAACCCTAATTTGAAAATTAGGGTTTTGAAACCCTAATTTTCAAATTAAGGTTTTGAACCCTAATTTTAAGGTTTCAAAACCCTAATTTTTAAATCAGGGTTTCAAATCCTCTAATTTTAGGATTTCAAAAGCTTAATTTGCAAATTCATTGTTAATCCTAACGGCAATCGCGGTTCCTTTTTTTTTTTTTTTTAACTCCCTGGTGGTCGGAGAAAAAGACTAGTGGTTGTGTTCAGTGAAGTGGTTGTGCTCAGTGAATCACCAATTGTAGCGGGGTTGACCAGAGGAGGAGGGTCATGGGCAAAAATTGTAATTTAAATTTGAGGCGGGGAAATTGCACACCATGCATAGTACATGGGGTCATTAGCTAATAAAGAAATAAGGGTATTTTGGTCATTTCACGCTATTCATAACGGATCCGTCTAAGGTGCCCATTTTCTGTAACTGTGGGGGGTTTAGTGCTTAACTTTGAAGTGGAGGGGGGCAAATCGCACAACGTGTAAAGTAGAGGGGTCATTCCCTACTTTCCCCTTTTTTAAATCAATCACGGCAGTGTTTGGACATGGGGCAGGCTTAAATTGAATCTTTTGACGGGAATAACATCATATCCCCTCGTTTCAATCGCTTGCTTTGGTAAATACAGAAACCGGAAAATCTACTCAGCAACTTCCACTCATCGGTCCGGCGAGGTCGCCGTCATCAACCTCCATGGACGAACCTCGCAAACACCAGGTTCTCTCTCTCTTTGCGCCGTCGTATCTTTCTAATCGTTCATCAATGCAGATACGTCGCATTACCTAAGTGAATACAATTTTAACACGCTAATTTTGATCTAACACAAAATTTTGGGAGGTGTTGCTGCTGCTTTTGAACTCTAAGTTGGTAATAATGATTTGATTGCCATGTTTCCCTTCAATCACGCCGTCCGTTTGACTTGTTGCAAATTTCTTGGACAGAATTTGAACATTTAATCATTTAGCCAATAGTTAATTTTCAGACCAGATAAGTGATTGTTGGCGTGCACAAATAATTTTTAGGAGTTTGCAAAAAGTCAGAGGTGACAAAGATTATGAAACGAAGGGAGCACTTGATCATAATTCGGGTACTTTATACTCCCTTGTTTCTTGTTGGAATTTCCCTTTTGACTTTTTACAAAATCCTAAGATAGATCTTCGTACCTATAAAATCTGAAAAGAAAGCAAATAGCAGTATAGATTAAGTAAGTGTCATTCGATGAGTCAAGCTACGGTTGAGAACAATAGGTAAAGTCAAGGTTTACATGTACTAAATCTATCCTGGGAATCGTCAAAAAGTCAAATAACGGAGCGCGTTTGATTGTTTTTGAGGTACTGTTGATTGAACCATTGATTGAACCAATCAGGTTTCATTGCGTGGAGCTAGCGCGAAAGAGATAACCAGGGATGCCCTCCTTGAGAGGGTTTCTCAGGAAAGGGAACTTCGCAATTATACACGGCGAGCTACTGCTGCCGCACTCTTTATACAGGTACTTCCATGAGCTTTCGATCATTGACTAGGCACTTTTTGGTTTCACATCAATGTAAACCACCTTGAGTGTAAAAATTGTAATGGATGGAAGTTTACTCTTTTTTGAAGTTTATATGTTGGATCAAGATTGACAGAAGGACCTGTGGTTTATCTTAATATAATTTATTACAGCTGAATTTGATCAGAGTGATTCTTAAGGATGGAGGATTAGACACAATGCCTTAGATGTTTTTTCTTTCCTTTTATTGTCAATGGAGTAGATATAGAGAAGAATGAATTCGCCTTCTTTTTCTAAGTGCACAGCTTTTTTGTTTTGAAAGTTAGCTTAATGATTGAAATAAGCTCTTACCAGTACCTGAAAGTTGGGAAATGGCTCAGATGGTTCTTCTTTCCTTCTATTGTCGTTGGACTAAATTTCTAGAAGAATGAATTCACCTGCCTTTGCTAGGAGCACAGCTTTCCCATGTATTTGGAATTTTGTTTGAACATAGGAATAAGTCCTAAGTCCTACCAATAACTAACAGTTGGGAATAAGTAGACTCCACCGAATCTATATGAGCTTATTAGTCCACAACTTGACTCTTGCATGCTCTGTTATGTGAAATTCACATCCTAATTTTCCCTTCGTATCCACCTTGTTCTTACAGGTTAACCAAAAAAAAAAAAAAGAAAAATAGCCTAGCTTGCCCCAGGAATTGTTCCATATACAAAATCTTGACTGGGGCTCATAATTCTGGTAATACTAGGATACCCCTCGGACATTTTCATCTCGTTTCCAAAGATGTTCACCTTGAAATAAATAGCATGCAACAATGTTAAAATGCCAAGTGCACACAACAACGCTAAAATGCCAAGCGCGCTAAATTTATATTCATGAAACTGTAGATGTCTTAAACAAAAATCTGGTCAAGATGATCTTGGAAGACCCATCTAAGGGGTTTTTGTTTCCAATCATCAACAAGTGTTTCCAATCATTGTTGTATTGAGCTGGTCAATAGGGCTTTCACCTATGGGGGGGTTTTCCTAGGAATTTAAACATGTTCCATATTCAAAATAATAGCTAAATGGTCTGAGAAACCATGAGGATGAAATCAGAAGAAGATTATTACTATCTTAGCTTCCAACTCTCATTAACAAGAGCCCAAATAAGGGAATAGGGGCCTTGCTCTTCTATTCTATCTTTGTAGCTATATGGAAGGTAGCTAATAGGTGTTAGCTACACCTCTGATATTTAAATAGGAACCTTACCCCCCTTTATCGGAGGGATAGCTACATTAATACCTTGGGATTATCGTACATACAATGAGGCTTAGTTGCACAAAGCGGGGACGGGGGCGGGTGCGGGGGCGGGGGCGGGGAAGCGTAAGCACCAAGAAGAATCTGAGGTTGGGAGCGGCTTGAATAAATAAATGCGTAAAGAGTATTATCATTTGTTTAGCATAGTTTACATAGATAGCAACAACAGACAAGGAGACTTTAAGGACTTGAGGGAAGAGAGAAACAAGGAATTGAGTTGAAAAGAGCTTGATTTTCATGTATTCTATCACTTGTTCCATGCATCTCTATCCAACAAGCGAGATCGAGTTCCCATCTTAGCTTGGGACGAGATCCCATGGAGTTCCTAACTTGGGATCGCAAAAGCGAGTTTCCGAGAGAGAAACGTCACTATATTAGGAGTTTCCTGCAACTAAGCAATGAGGTAAGAAGGACATCCTGCTTACCTTCTTAATTACTTACCTAGTATTATTAGAAAGTTAAACAAGTATGAATTTCCTCGTCTTGCGAAAGCCTATTGGATGTGAAAGCATATCACCCAGAATTGCTCCGAGAAATAATGCTAGTCTGGCACTTGTTATATTTTTAATATGTTTTCTTATCATTCCTAAACATGTCCATGACCCATCCCATCCCATCCCATCCCATTTCCCTCTCTCTCTCTCTCTCTCTCTCTCTCTCTCTCCCTCCCTGCCTTCCTCCCTCAGGGTTTTATTTTCTATATGGAGAGTGGGGGCAGCTGGGGTGCGGCGTTTATATTCTTGGTTAGCTGTTGATTGTATTGAAAAGTACAAACATATTCTTAGAGAAAAATCTTGATTCTGAAAACCCTCCAATACATCTTTTTAATCCAAGAAAAACCCAAAGACCAAATTTGCTATACATCAAAGACCAACTGTTAAGCCCTCTTTAAATGCTGTTAAGAAAATGAGTTATCCGGCCTAAAATAACCATAAAGCCAACTTTTTTCATTGTTGGACCTCAATTTCCCAACTCATATTCACCAATCACCCTACGGTCATTACTGGCCATGGCTGGGATTCTGGGTATCTGCTCAACCTTGTAGCCCTTGGTGGGTACAAGTACTCCACCATATTTGACACCAAAGAAGGAGATTATGCATTACAAATTTACAAGTGGTAGGAAAAAGATTCTCCGCCATATTCCAAAATAAATTTCAAATGTACAATCAGCAGTACTGACTTCAATTTTTATTGATGGCAGGTGATGACTGCTATTTGACATAAAACATTAGAAGTTCACCATCCACTTTGAAAAATGATTTAGTGTTTGAAAAGGTTTTTGTTTTCAGTTTTATAAACTGGAAAAAACATTGACGTTTGGTGGACAAATTTGGTTTTTCATTTCCCCTCAGTTTATTAAACTAGTTGGCAATCTTGGCCTGTTTCTGAAAACTCCATTTTAGAGCTTTGAGTTTGGTTTTTGTTTTGAAATCCAACCTTCAAGTTTCAGTAGAAGCAATTTTGCTATCCACGTTTTGACAAAACTTATTCCTCATTTCATCATATTCACCCCTACCACTAGTTACCCTCTAAGCCCCCATCACGACCACCAGCAGACAACCACCATCACCACCCCACTGTCACCCCAACCACCCCAACTCGCTACCCCACCGCTAGCCACCACATCTGTCGCACTGTCACCCCTACCACCATCACACTCACAGGTCTGTCACAGTGCCGCCGCAATCCCGCCATTGCCACCCATAGATCTGTCTCACCACCGCCATCGCCACCGCACGACTCTGCCCAACCATTGCATTGCATCAACCAATTGGACCACATTACAACCACCATCTCAACCACCAAACCTATGAAGCACGAACACCTAACTAGGTGGAGGAATGGTGTCCTAAACGGACGGACACCCCGACACCCTCCGGACACCGGCCGACACGTGTCGGACACCGCCGATCAGTGTCAGAATTTTTTTATTTTTTATTTTAATTTCCGACACCGTGTCGGACACTTCCTCGAGGAGTGTCGGACACAGCGTTGTGCAGTGTCGGACTGTTTGGGTCTAATTTGGAATTTTTGGAACTAATTTTGGGGGGTGCCCTAATCTGAGCACTGATCTGAGGCATTACTATCTGCTTTACTCACCTCACGGGTGCCGTCTCCTTCCCCCTCACTTCACGGGTGCCCTTCTGAGCCGGAGCTGTAGCCGGAGTTGTCACCGGAGCTCAGTAGCCAACATTCCGAAGCCGAAGCCGACCGATCCAGTCGCCGTCGCCGTGGCCAGCTGCTGCTGTCGCCGTCGCCATCGCCCGAGCTCACTTGATCTTCGCCGGAGGTCTTCCGCCGCCATTGCTGACCCACAGGTCCTTCGTCCTCATCTCGTCTCCTTCTTCAGTCGTTTCTTTATTTTACTTTTTTTCTCCCTCTGTCACGACTCAAGTGCCGTTTCTCTCTTTTCTTTTCTTTTTTATCCCACTGTCGAGAGCCGTTTCTCTCTTTCGTTTTTTTTTACTTAGCATTTGTACTAATTACTGTCTCTTTCTTTTTTTTTTTTGACTTAGTTATTTTGTCCGGTACTTAGTTTCTGAAATTTTACTTGTATTAGTGTATATTTATTATTACTTGTATATTTATTATTACTTGTAGAATGTATTTGATATTTATTTTATATATATATATATATATAATAAAAATATATTAAAAAAAATAGCGGTGTCCTGCGGTGTCCAAAATTTGATTTTTTGGAAATTGCGGTGTCCGGTGTCCCCGTCGGCGTCGGTGTCCGACACCGTGTCCGTGTCCGTGCTACCTAGCACCAAACACACCACCACAACTGCCGCTGCCTCCTTAACCACCATACACCACCATCGTCTTAACCACCAAGCGCCACCACTCACAACCACCCGACATCACCACCAGCCAGAAACATCGATCAACGTCGATCACCACTCCCAACCACCCACCTCAATCTCACCATTGTCGTCAACGGCGATCTTCATTGTCGTTGATCTCATCAGATCTTGTTTGCGGGTCCATGTAACTCCGTTGTGGTAGTGCTTTTGGCGGTAGTTTGTGATGGGTGGTGGTGACACGGGGGCGTGATGGTGTTGATTGGTGGTAATGGAGACTTATGTGTTGGGGAAGAATGAAAATAAAGGAAAATAAAATTTTCTCCTAAAATGAAACCAAAACTGAATTTGACAAACTGATGTATCAAACATCTACCTGTTTTTGTTCAAAAGAAAAACCACAACTAGTTTTGGTTTTTATTTTTTCGAAAACTAAAACTAAAGATGACAAGGTTGTCAGACATACCCTTGGTTAACTTGGAAGGTCTCTTCCGTTTGCCACTAATGGAGAATTCTCACTATTCTTGGAGGTTTTCTTGTGATCATTGACTGGATGTGTGGATATGGGCAGTTTTGTTCAAAGAAATATGTTTTCTCATGGTGTTAGTTGAAAGTTGGACAGCTAGATCTTTTGGTATTGAATTTTCAGCTTTTGGGTTTTTGGTTGTAACAATAAAATTTTCAATTTATTGATTGAAGATTTCCTGGTGAGGTTTCATTGGTACTTTTCCCATGATTTTACATGTTCATATATGAGTGCAAAATTGCTACATCTCAATACCTGGTTTTACGGTTATTGACGTCCGAATCTTGGAATCTAGTCCAGTGGGAGAAACTCATGATAGTATCTAATAGTTTGTTAGCAGCATTTATTTAATTACTTGAATAAGCATTGTATTCTAAGAAAAGTGCAAGTTGACTCTGTCTTCAAACTCGAGGCAAATTATAGTTTTCTGTCATAATTCGTGAAAATATGTTGGTAAAGTTCTACAAACAAGCATTATAAGAATGTCAGATCATTAGAAGACGACAAGCTAAGAACAATATAAAGCAAATGAGTTGGTATATGATTCATTTGGCTTCCAAGTTAGACTTGAGCATCTAACAGCTCAAACAGCATGTAAAAGGTCTTTGTTTTTAATTTTTTCTCTGATATCAAATTTTATCCCTTACAGATTTTTCTATTCTTATTCCCAGGTCATATATGTTTTCATGCTCTGTTTACTCAGTGTCTATCTGATATGATAAAGGTAGGTTATGGCAGCCGGACACTCCAAAATAAGTTTTCTATAAAGGGCAAGTCCAATGTCGGACACTAATCTGCACCTGACAAGGACACTTAAGCAGAGCTTGCAATCCAATCTACTTCTTCAGAACATGGCTCTTCTTTCCTCTCTGCTTTTCCACTTTAGAATTTTGATAGGCTTGGTTAATGAAGGTGGTCTTCCCGTGTATTATCAAAGAAGATTATTGCTTAAAGGTAGTCGTGATGGGAGGGTGCCTAAGAAGGAAAAAGGTTCAATTTGTTAGAAGGAATCATAATGCTTATCAGTGCTCCAACAAACTAGAAGAGAGAACCAAGTCCTAGGATACTGTAAGCTAACACCTTAGATGTAAAAAGTATTATAGATAGTTACCTAACTTTCAAAAATCCAATTGCCTCCACTCCTCCCTTTCCTCATCAGAGTGATCAACTTATCCGTTGCTGGAACTGGGTTGATGGAATTTTACAGATTGGGATTACTTTACACACTTTGGTGTTGCGACATAACTTTTAAGGTTGAAAAAGATAAAAGTAATGCATTTGTTTCTACCATAGGGATTTTAAATGCTCCATTCTTCTAGGAATTTGTTAGATACACAAGTAATTACTTTTCTGGCTACAATAATGTAACATGTCAAATGTTTGCTGTTTGGATGGTAGTTTGATTTAGCATCAGATGCTATAAACTGTTTAGTTCTTAGAATATTTGTTCATGAAGAACCTCTGTTACCATGAGGTTAGAACCTTGTTCCTACTTAATACGGGTCGTTGGAACTTGAAACACGAAACCTTCTCATTCCCATTTGCTTATACGAGGATAAATGGTTGAATGGCTAAATTCTCCCTCCCTCTCTCTCTGTGCTTGTGGATTTATTCATGTACATTGGCTGTAAAGCATTTTCTCTGACATGAATAGTAGGAAATGACTAACTGAAACTTATTCAGAGAGTTTGGCGGCGGTACAATACAACAAAGATGGTGGCTTTGCGGGTTCGAGTAGAGTGGGAAACAATGATCAACTGTCGTGATTTTCCTATAACCAGAAAGTGGATTTCTGGCAGTTTCTTGAGACCTTTTCTTTTCTTTGTTACATTTCTATCAACTCGACATCAGAAAATTCAAGACCAAGATATCAACTGTATGAAGGATTGCTTCAGAATTTTATTGGAAAGCATGCGTTCCACCGGTATGCCATTTTTTCTGCTTTGCCAGTCACTAGGGTTCTTTTGCTTCCTATTTCTGTAGATGTTATTCATTTTTATGTCGAATTTGTGTTTGTAATATGTTAACTATAGTTACTTTCATCTTTACAGGACAAGATTGTTATTATTCCACCCTGTTGCTTTTTCAATAAAAAAATCGAAGTGCATAAACTAATTGGTCTTAAGGTTTGTAAGTAAGTAGTTGGGCTTATGTCCAAAGGTGGGGAACATTTCAAGAGTCTTAAGAATGATTACAACTTATGTGAACAGTATACCGGAGTCAAACATGTTGCTATTAGGCCTCTTTTAGTGTACTATGGTCGAACAAATGGAGCACGTAAGCTTTGGATTTCCTTAAATAGTTTTATGGCTAACATAACCAAATTAGTCTATAGTTCTGGCTTTGAAGGTAAATACTTTTTCAGACAGAATCCTGATTGAAGAAGCTGTGGTTCCTTACTGGTCATTCATGAGCGAGACAGCTAGTGTGGTTAGCATGACACAGTAGGCTTTACTAAGGATTGGAACTGCAGATGTTCCCTCTTGGAAAATGCTTGCTGCTCGTGGTGCTTTTATCCATGTGAATCTTCCCTCCATGAGCTCAGAGATTGTGACCATGCCCCTGAGAATTGGCAGAGTCTTGTTAAGCAAGAGGCATGGATTCAGTTTTCCTATGCGACTTGGTAGACTGGGTTGATTGGAGTTTAAAGGCCAGTGGATTTTTCTTCCTTTTCTGATGTGGCTTGGACTACAATTTTTGTGGAAGCACCCTCTCTTTAGCTTTGGAGGAATGAGTGTGCACATAAGGGTGTGGAGACTATCTAGCCATCTCTTTTTAAGGAAATTTTACAAATAGGGCTAGAGAGACTCATTATTACTGGAAACTTTTTCTCATCTATAAGGTCAAAACAGGATGTTTTGATTTGCTGGACTGCAAACTCTACTAATTCTGCTGACATGGGTTGATTGCTGTGATGGACTCGGTACGAGTGTCCGGGAGACAAGTTCTCAGTCAAAACCATGTGCATCACACTAAACACCATGTTACCTTGAAAATAACTAAAAAGCAATAACAAATTTAAGGAAACACTATAAGATAGTGTTCATAATGGAGCACGTATCCCATCCCCATGTCCAAGTGTCGAGTGTCAGGCACGGGTACTTCACGCATTCTGGAGAGTCCATGTAACATAGGTTGATTGACATTCACATGACTGTCCAAAGGCATGGAAGACGGTTGATAGATGAGATTCTACTTATTCCACATGGAAGGACACAAAAATAAGTCATATGACTGTACTGATTAGAATGCTTAATCGTGCCTCCTGCTGCAGCCCTGGTAGTGCCTCTAAATCTGTCTCGCTCGAATAGAAAGGGAAGTTCTAGTGGGTCAAAAATGCATAAATATGAGACCGTGGAAATTCTTTTAGACTTTCACATTCCTTGTTTCTAAATAGAATTGTTGAAGACATACTCAACAGAATTTTCTGCTTGGTTCCGTTTCCCTCTGTTAAGATTAGAGTGGGCTTCCTAGGAAAATGAGGTGCGGATAACAGAAATGGATGTTCCTAAGGGATTAAATAGTTTTTAATAAATGTTCAGACAAATTGGAAAAGAACATGGAAAACGACCAAGCGCAAAACGTCCTATTACCTAAGAAACAATCGTGCTTCAAATCATATGAAATAGTGCTCCTACTGCTGTTGGCAAATTGCAGAGAAGATGGTTTATCAGTCCAGTAAATGGATCATTGATAGCCACGGACTAATGGCACACAGCCTCCTAACTTCTGGTTCCTAAAATTGTAAATATTGGAAGACAAAACAACCATGCTAATCCACTATCGTGTTTAACTCAATAATTGTATTATTGGGCATGCATGGGCAAAACAGAATAGCCATAGCTCTTCCATTTCCTTGTAGTCCTTTGCTTTCTTTCATTTGCCTGTCAGTGATATGCTTTGATCATTGCACTTGTCAGTGAACTTATGCTGTTCAATCTTTGAACTCTTGGTTTGCCCTCAAGATTTAACACTTGGTATACTGACCTTCTTGATCTGTAGATCCCGAGAGAAATTTTTGCACTCTGGCAATATGTACCTCCGAAGAGAGAAGGTTATGGATCTATCAAGCAAAGAGGCTGGTTTCCCTGTCCTTGCTCATTCTTGGAGAGTGTGACTACTCCCCCCAAGGGGGTCAGGATATTGTTCTCCTTACATCTCTAGCAATGCGTTTTGTTGTTATATTAACCGATCTGAAAGAGTGGAAATGCGTTACTAATAGTAGTCTGGGAGATGCGAATATAGCAGTGAAGGATCTAGTTCAGTTTATGGGTAGTAAGGGAAGCAGGATGTACATCTGTATCAGAAGATATATTAGTTGTTTGGATTCACCATTTTATACAAAAATGAATAGTTCTGTCCAGGCAGATGATAAATTCTTGATTACGGCGAGTGCAATCACTCTAGCGTTAAGGCCCTTTCATATTGCGAACTTGGATATAAATGGCAGTGGTCCCTGTAATGTGATGTATGCTACTGAACAGTTTTGTGTGTTTCTCCTTACAATACCCTGCTTTGCTCAACGTCTGCCAGCTGTGCTTTTATCCGCTTTGAAGCACGAGTCCGTATTATCACCTTGTTTCAGAATGCTATTGGTAAGGCTTACCAGTTGAAATGAACATATGTCCATAGACAAATAGGCTCTTATATATGTGTGTGTCTGGGCAAGTTAACACTCATTGCACCTCTATACTGGAGAACGACCCTTTCCCCCTGCCCCCCTTCTTCTGTTCAGATAGTTTTGCATTGAAAAGAAGTTTTCAAACTCGCCCTGTGCTTCCATCTTCTTCTGTCTTCTCCCATCATTGATCGCCCTTCCCATCTGCCTGTGGTGATTTCTTCTTTAGAGAGTTGAAAATATTTTTTTACTTGAGCTCCTCATTGGACATATCTGAAAGCTTGATGCGGAATTAAATTTTTGGTAACCTCTCTTTCCTTTGATAACCTTGGAGTTTCTCAGATAGTCCGATTCCTAGCTAAGAAGGTATTCTTTCCTCTTGCATTATCATGTTGTTAGGTCTTGCCTCGTGCCCTGCTACAAAAGTGGCTTAGGAGAGTTCATATATAAATGTGCATGTTTAGCAATATGTACAAGCATTACCTAGTATGTTGCTTCCATTGTGGTGATCTCTTCATGGTATGGGGGGGTTCATGTCAATTTTGCATTCTCCTTTAAAACTCTTTTCAAGAAGGTTTTGCTATTGGCACCAGCATACATGAAAATCTTGTTTCTTTCTCTGATCCAACTTCTCATCTGAAAAAAGGCAAGTATATGGGCGGCTGATTAAAGTTTGGCAGGTGATGGCAGACATCGAAAGAGAAAATCTTACAGGAAATTGCGGAGTTGGATCACTTGAAAATAACTTCTTCAAATATGATTCCGCCAATTGGTTGGGCTCTTGCAAATGTTATATGTCTCGCAACCAGTAGTGAAAACAGTTGCGTGGATCCTGGACAGTTCACTCCAGGCTTAGACTATGGTTCCTACATCCGTGCTGTCATCATTCTTTCAGAGAACTTATTATCTTGGTTAGAGAATGTTGGATATGTGAGAGAGAACCAGGAAGTCCAAGTCAACAGTGGAACTTCAGCTGATTTCTTACAGAGACTGCTGCTTGAGACTCGGACAACTCACGGATCCTTGACAATGTCATACATGGACTTTTTCAGGCCTGTTTATCAACAGTGGCATCTTATAAAACTTTTGACCTTGGAAAACTCGTCTATAGACAATCTGGGTTCTCTGGGAAAGTGTGAACTGCTTGATGTAGCATATTACTATTGTTACATGCTTAAAATATTTTCTATCCTGAATCCTT
This sequence comes from Escallonia herrerae, assembly GCA_033070095.1. NCBI lineage: Eukaryota > Viridiplantae > Streptophyta > Magnoliopsida > Escalloniales > Escalloniaceae > Escallonia > Escallonia herrerae. The sequence goes on along the minus strand of JAVXUP010002096.1, from coordinate 62,883 downwards.
TGGTTGGGTCATTGCCCGTGCTCAACATGTTGTCTTTTACCCCTGGATTTCTTGTCGATCTTTGGAGAGCACTAGAGAAATCCATCTTTTATGGAAAGGGTCTTATTGCTAAGGATAGCGGTCTCTGTAAAAGTAAAATATCTGGAAATGAGAATGATAGGATTTCTGGAAGAAAGCAAAAAAGTGCAGCTAAGGATGCAGGCAATATATGGGTCAATGTATTGCACAAGCTCACAAGCAAGTCACAAGCAGATTGTGATGATGTAGATTTGAACAGTGAAAAGACCAGGCCCGACCAGATCGATGAGGAATCTTGTGATGAATGGGATGTAGAGCCTTTGAGGCGGGGTCCAGAGGGTATGTCAGAAGGTTCCTCTTGTGTACTTCATCTCTTCTGTGCCACTTATTCTCACCTCTTATTAGTTCTGGACGACATTGACTTTTATGATAAACAGGTCTGACGATCATATGCTTTTTTAGTGCCTCTGGTTATTCCAATGATTTCCTCTTTTCCTAAGTTACACGTACTAATGTACTGTAGCTTATAAACCAGGTTCCCTTCACGCTGGAGCAGCAACAAAAAGTTGCATCAGTGCTCAATACTTTAGTATACAATGCCTTGTTCCACAGTACAGGCGAGAAGAATAGGCCGCTTGTAGATGCTGCAGTTCGATGTCTGCATCTGCTGTATGAAAGGGACTGCAGGCACCGATTCTGCCCTTCTGCTTTGTGGCTTTCACCTGCTAGAAAGAATCGGCCACCAATCGCTGTAGCTGCCCGAACTCATGAATCTTTGTCTGCTAATACGAGGCTTGATGATTCTTTGGTCGTTCCAAGTATGCGTTCTGTCATCACAACTACTCCACATGTCTATCCCTTTGAAGAAAGGTATTTCATAAAGTGATAAACTCGCGTCTAGGGTCACTTTATCTTTTCACTCAACTCTCCACAGTATCTTTTCTCTTAATTCTTCAATTACTTCTATCCCTTCAGGCGGTAATAGGCTTTCAAGAGGATAACAGTGTCTAAAGTGAGAACCTTGAATATCGGCTTTGTTCTTCATATAAACCACCTTTCATGAGCGTTAATCATGCATAAAGTTCTGCTTATGTGTGCATCTTTACACCTTGAACTTATTTTATTGCATAGTGTTTATTTCGTGGCCCATTTGTTTGCTGCCAAGGCTTAACCATCAGAGCTGCTTACTCAGACTAGCAAATCAACTGTGGCTTTTTTTCTTTACCTTTCCTTTAAGTTGGATCATTCTATTTCCCTTGATGGTTATTTTTTTTTTTAACAAAAAGAAAGATCCTTGGTCTTGTTTATTTAAGTAGTTTCTCTCTCTCGCTTTTAGTTTTGTTATTCGAGATAGTGACTTGTTTATCCACACCAATATGCTTTCTTGAAGAAGAGTTAGGTTTCTTGCAAAGTTGTAGCTTGTAAGTCTCTTTTCCTTGGCAGAGTTCAGATGTTCAGAGAATTTATTAGCATGGATAAAGTATCTAGAAGAATGGCAGGTGAAGTGGTTGGACCTGGTCCACAATCGGTTGAAATTGTAATTCGTCGAGGTCATATTGTTGAAGATGGATTTCAACAATTAAATTCTCTTGGGTCAAGGTTAAAGTCTAGCATCCATGTCTCTTTTGTTAGTGAATGTGGCCTTCCAGAAGCTGGCCTGGATTATGGTGGCCTATCCAAGGAGTTTCTGACTGAAATTGCAAAAGCCGCATTTACCCCTGAGTAAGTATGATGGGCCTTTGTGTTGTCTCCTGTTTTTCTATTCTGTTTTTCCTCTTTCTTTTTGACTATATTGTTCTTTTTAACGTGTAAGGTATGGGCTATTCTCACAGACCTCAACTTCAGACAGACTTCTAATTCCTAATACTGCTGCAAGAGTTGTGGAGAATGGTGCTCAAATGATTGAGTTTCTTGGAAGAGTTGTTGGCAAAGCGCTTTACGAAGGAATATTGCTAGATTATTCCTTTTCACATGTTTTTGTGCAAAAACTTTTAGGACGGTATAGCTTTCTCGATGAATTATCAACACTGGATCCCGAGCTCTACAGGAATCTCATGTATGTTAAGGTATTATTGCTTGTGATGATTGAAAAATAAAAAATTAAGAAACAGCCTTTCCAATTGTGTCAATGTGGAAACATAATTACAGATCTTGAGTTTGATGGGAAATGGAAGAGTAGGTTTTATCTGCAATGTCTGTTGCTTGGCTTGAAATGTGAATCTGGTCTCTGAAACCTGGCTGCTGATAGAATCATTTAGTGGAATGAGTTCCTTTTTTCTTTCTTTTGCAATATTTTTTCTTCTAGTCCTGATTTTGTAGAAAAAAGCATGCTTGGTGCTTCTTTTGTGGTAGTATGGGCCTGGAGCAGTTTTATCATTTTCAGTACTCCAGTCACGTCAAAATTTTCTCTGTTTACTTCGTGGAGTCTTTTGGCTGATATTGATATTGGTACTGCAATGTCTTGGTAGAGCACATAAAGGGGCCTGAAGTAGTAGTTGTGTTGATCATTTCATGCATTGAGATAATTCGTAAGTGGAACTAGTCTTTAGGTTTGGGGTTTGCTTGATTGATCTTGACTTTGGAGTATAATTGAATACAATCCACCGGGGAGATCTATGGACATACGAGGTATACATATGTACATCTTTTTTCTCTAGTGAGAGCAGCGTGTGTTCTTGGTATGGAGGTATGTTTGACTTTTTGGGTTTCTTCTTTACCAGAAGTTGGTATTGTCTTTACAGGAGTACCTGAATTCTCATACCAAATCCATTGCAGGAAATGGACATATTTCAGTTGTTTACTAGGGCAATCATTTTGTAAAATGCCTAGAATAACCTTGCAGTGGCCAATTGGAACACTTGGGCTTCAAAATTAAACACCTTTGCTTCTACTCAAATTTATTTACTCCAAGGAATGAATAATTTTGTTCTGTGGAGTGGAAAGGTTAATGAGATTATGTACTAGATTTTAGTGTAAAGTTGCAGTTGCCTTCCGAAAATCTGCAGGCACAACGTCCTTTCCAATAATAATGTAATATTCCTTCCTTGCCTTACAGTGCCAGGACGTGTAAGGAAGAAGATGTGGAAGCAGGATGAATACCATGGCAGGGAAAGATAATAATTACCAATTACATTTTTAAGACACCTAGAAATAGCCATATTGGTTTTTAATGGAGCATTCATGGAACTTATTGCTAATAATGGCATAAAGTAGAAGATGTGTGTTGGTATATGTACTAAATGAGCTATGAGAGATGGAAAGTCATGATGAGTCCAAAGAGATTGACCTGAAATAGTTAAGAGGTATGGGTTTCTTGCTTACTTCTGCTTTGACTCACAGCCGCCTTCTGTTTACTTCTTATGCCTTTGTAAATCATCAACTTGATTTTTGAAATGCCGTACATTGTACACATGTAAATAGATTTGAAATTTTATGATGTTGGTTTATGCAGCATTATGACAGTGATGTCAAGGAGCTCTCTCTGGATTTTACGGTTACTGAAGAATTGTTTGGAAAACGACATGTTATTGAGCTTAAACCGGGTGGCAAAGATGTCTGCGTGACAAATGAGAACAAGTTGCAATACGTTCATGCAATTGCAGACTATAAACTTAATCGGCAGGTATTTATTGGCGGCGTTGTAAAATTTAGAAACTTCTTTTATGTACAAGCACACTCATCTTCTTGCTGGCATTTGATCGCAGGTACTGCCTTTAGCAAACGCATTCTATAGAGGATTGACAGATCTTATATCTCCATCTTGGTTAAAGTTATTTAATGCAAGTGAATTTAATCAGGTACTTCCTTCTTTTCAAACCATTTGAGATATGCTGTTATTTTTCAATGGGTGTTCATCTATGTATGGTTTTGCATATACCTGATACGGCATTGGCTTTTGTTGCCTCTTTTTATTGCTTTCTTAATTTGCTATACTTCTAATAAGCAGGACTTTAGTGTGTCTTCTGGTTCATTTGAACTAAAAGAAACTGCATTCTTTTTAAGCAGGACTTCAGTGTTTGTTAAACCCACCCCAGTTTCCTTCCCTAAACAATAGGTTTTCTCATTCAGCCTTATTTTTTTGAAATGTCAAACTGAAATGTTGAATTTGGTATGTATTGCATTATATGCATCTCAATCCCTAGTCTATCAATCCTATACTTAGCCATCTCATTAATTTCTCATCCGATTAGATTGAAACATGTGCCTCGACACAACTTATCTACAAAAACAACAATCAGAACTCCTTCTGTACGAGAGAAGGTTAAAATTCTGCATAAAGTAGTAAGCAGGTATTCTAGCAGCTTCCTAGCCAGTCCGGATACGAAGGGGGTAGAAATGACCCCCTCTGAGAACCACCACTGTCCCATGGAGCACCTTCCTTTTTCAGATCTTGGATATCCGCTTTCCCTTTGTAATGAGGAACCCAGAAGCGGCTAGAACCAAGAAAACTTAGTCTGTTCCAATATCTAACAAGCTTTGTTTGCCTCAAAAAAGCAATGTCCAAGGTAGTGAAGAAGCTTCCTACACCCGGAATACAGAAGTGTATCCCCATTGCTCCGCAGCCACCTGACAAAGAAGAAAAGGTCTCATAGGCTTTCCATCCTTATTGCACATGATGATCTATATTCTCTAAGGCTGTGAGGACAAGCAGATAAGCAACAGATCCATCATCCCTGGGATTGCGGAATTGGCAGCAAATGGACCATAACTCGTACTGGTTTCATCCCCAAAATCTCAGATGGCCAAAATTGCAACTGCCAGCTTATGTTTCAATCTGTGGGAAGCACAGAATAGTCAAGTCAGTTCAAAAGAAGTTTTTATTACATTCCCTCAACAGGAGATTCGTTGTTGACATCGTAGAGTTTTGTTCAGGCTAAACACCTCTGAAGCACGGGTGCGGCACTTAGGGTGAAGCACCAGCACCTGGTGTGTGTTCGGTGGTGGTGTGCGTCTGGTGCGTGTCCGGTATTTTTGATTTATTTTCGTAACATCTTAAATACTGGTGCGGCTCAGGTGCATATCGGATCTGTGGAAAGGGTAGATCTGTGACCACCGGCGACCACCGGCAACTCCAGCGACCACCAGCAAGGCACTGGAGAGGAGGGAGGAGACTGGAGAGAAGAAGAAAAAGTAGAAGGAGAAGGAGAAGAAGAAGGAGAAAGAGAAGGAAGAAGTACTCACCCGCGTGCGGTGTGCGGCGTGCGGCGATCTATTGATTCCAGAGAAGAAGAATAGGGGATGTCGATGTTATCGATGTGGCTGGAGACAGATATTTAAATGGTTGACTTTTGACTTTTTGACAGCTTATATCCACAAATTTGTTATTTTATTTAAGTAGCCACTTATTAACTTGTTACTTAAACCAGCCCTAGTACTTCAAAGAAAGAAAAGTAGTACCACATGCACAAACTTTATTGTGTTCAACTATTCAATTTAATATTTAGAAAATAACCCATTATAATTAACGAACTCTCATTAATTTGGTTGAAAACTTCAACAGTTTACGAAGCAGTCCATTAAACTTAAACATTCACTACTTTGGTTGGAACAGTAATAGTTTTTTTTACATATATTATGATACTTAAGATTCAAATTATTTAGAAATTCAATACTAAGTGTACATAGTTGAAAAGTATTTACAAAATTTGCCGTATCCCCTCCTTACCCCTCACCCGTATCCTATGTTACATGGACTCGGTACGAGTGTCCGAGTCGGATATGTGTTCAAGTGTCGGATTTGTCTATTTCTCAAAATCCAAGACGCGGGGATATGGCAAAATATTTTTACCTATTCTTGTTTCTTAGTTATTCTTTAGTTTACATAGTGTTTGATGATACACATTGTTTTAATTTAAAGCTGAGATAATTTCAAAGCAATAATGAACTAAAAGAAACACTATAATATAGTGTTCCTAGTGGCATATCCTACGGGATGTGTCGGACACGTATCCCGTACCCATGTCCAAGTGTCGAGTTTCTGACACGGGTACTTCACACATTTTGAAGAGTCCATATAACATAGCCCGTATACTAAAATTTTAAAAAATGCCGTATCCGCATCTCAGCACCCGTGTCGTATCTGCACCCGCACCCATGCTCGTGTCTGTACTTTATAGCCAAACACCAAAAACAATAGCAATGATCAAAACGATGCCATACCATCTTCCCTGATTCATTTGATTTCGGAAGCCTTATTGTATGCAATTAATGTCACAGCTAATAGTTGACCTTTAAGGCAGGAAGTTTATGCCCAAAAGCTAGCTACATAATGCAGTGAATGAGATGATGATTGAAGCTTTCGCTGTTTGCTGTTGTATGAGACCGCAACCCAGCTTTGGCTCAGATAAAGTAACGAATGTCTCTGCTAACCTGCTGCCTTAAGGCAGAAATGTCATGCCAAAAAGCTGAAAAGTAGTCCAGGAGAGATAATGATCCGAGCTTTCCCTTTTTGATGAGATAATGAGAGGGGTTCATGGTTTTGGACATTCTTTGCTACATAAAGCACTATTTTACCCTTCGTGGTTTGAAAACTCTATGCTACATAAAACAGTATTTTACCCTACATGGTTTTGACTTATACGCATACCCAATATACTGACACGTGTGGAGGCTACAAAACACATAATTTACAAGAATATTATTCAGTGGAATCAAAACTGCTTTCAATGGCAGTGGAAGACGAAATGTAAACCTAATGAAGAAAAAGAAGAAACAAAAATTAATCTTTTATGTTAGAAGTGTTCTTCCACAGAAGGCTAATTTTGCTCCAGATACCTAAGTTTTGGTGATCCGCAAGGACTGACTCACTGTGAGTTGAAGAACCCAATATCCGGTTTTCCCGAGCTTGGGGCTAATAGTATGCTTGATATAGATCTTACCAGTTTCAAACCCTTTTCTGTTCAATTTGTTTTTCATGGTGTTGGATATGCATGCAGTTGGATGTGATGGTTGTAGGTTTTGCATTGAAAATTGTCTACTGGCTTTGCTTTTTTATAGATGTATTCCTGATCCTTATGTTTAATTTTCCAGTTGCTTTCTGGGGGAAAACATGACATTGATGTTGATGACTTAAAAAATTACACACGGTATAGCGGTGGTTACACGGAAGGAAGTCGGACGGTTAAGCTATTTTGGGAGGTGTGGATCGTAAACAGCAATTGACTACTTGTTTGTACTTATGCAGTTATGTTTAATTTGTTTGTGTTCTTTCTTCCGTATGAAAGCCGTTGAATAAATTAAGGTTTTCTGCCACCTACACAGTTGAATTACTTCTACTTGTTTGCTTTGCTTTCTAGATGACTTACGGTATCCAATATTTTCATTGTGCACCGTTCAATTCATAAGTCGTCCGATATCATGAGCTTGATAAGACAACACTTTTTTCCTTATTGGAAAAGCTTTTGTCCCATTCTTGTTTAGTCTGAAGAACATTTTATTAAAAAGAAATCATGTAGTTAGCATTGCCAATGCCGCGCCATGTATGTCTTCAATTTTACTCAACTCAGAAAAAAGAGCAAGAGTTCTTCTCAAGCATCTTTCAGTTGTTTGTATTGTTTATCTATGTAACCAAGTCTTCTGTTGTACTTTACGTCCTTACGTGAGAGCCGAAAAGCATAATTATATTAAGGAATTATCTGTGTATTTGATCACATTCATGTTGGTTAGAGTCACAACTGGTCCAGACTTGAGCAAAATTGTACAGCAATATGTACAATGGGGTTCTCTATCTGTAGTGTACATATAAAACATCTAATAGCGAATCTTTGGAAAGATCTTTAATTATTCTGTAGATTCCTTAATGTTATCCTTAAATACTTGTAGTTACTTTTTCTTGAAGCTGCCAAATTGCCAATCTTGATTTGGAATAAAAATAGTCAAGATCCGATCGTTATAGTGACTTTAGTTTATTGCGTTGTTGTATTCTAAAATTGAGCTTCTTCTGCCTTTTGTTTCCAGGTACTCGCAGGATTTGAACCAATAGAGAGGTGTATGCTTCTTAAGTTTGTGACTAGTTGCTCCCGAGCTCCTTTACTTGGATTCAAGCACTTGCAGCCAATGTTTACTATTCACAAGGTATCTTCTTCAAACCTGCATCTTTCTTGATGAACAAGGTAATAGCCAATTAATATTCATATATGTTTTTATACCCCGCAATACATATTTTGGAATTCATGAAGATAGTTGTACTAATGTTGGTCCTACTCACCTATCCCAATAACCCAGGATAGGGAGGGAGGACAGTGGGTGCCCCCAACGGATGAAATTCATGAAATTTAGTAGCAGTTACCATGTAGGAGTTGTCAAGGTAAAGGAGGAGATATTTCCTGACAACGTTACTGTCAAGTGATACACATGCTAGTAGTGAACAGACATGCCTTTTTGGGCACTATATTGTGTCCTAAGGCGGCTGTTTGTGGCCACCAAGTGAAATGCTTCCTGCAGTCTTTATGTGCTGTTGCCTATTTACCACATTTCCTTGTCTTAATTTTCTTCTTTTTTGATCACTTTGATATCCACGGGGTTTCAAACCCTGGTCTGTGGTATATTACTTGGGAAACCTTTAATCAACACTAGGCATTTTAGAGTGCTCTACTGCTCTCTAATCTTGCAGCATTTGGCTAGATAGAATAAATTAATGAATAAATTGACGCAGCTCATCTCTTTGCAAAGCCGTCTTCCTCTAATCCACCTGTAAATTAGTACCTCGCTCTGCAGATTGGAGGAGCAGAGACCAAGAATGCCTCTCTTAGGCTTTTCAAGCAGGCTCAGATATTTGCTTTGACAGTTCAACCTGTAGCTACTTGTTCAGGGACGAAATATTAATGTTCCTTCAAAATCACTTGTCAAAAAAAAAAGAAATTTGATTCGTTTAAAATCTCCTATTTGATCTTCACATAACTGACTAGGGTTATAGTCTTAACTCGATTCTCTCAGATGGGAGGCTTCCAAATAAAAAATTTGATCATTTAAGGTCAAGAAAAGTTACTGCCATGATAACTCTCACATGAAATTTTTTTAAAGAAGTGACCCAGAGAGATTGCAAGACATTACTATGAGTTTCTGGCTATTTTTGTTAACAAGTTTAAGCACGTTTAATTTTATATGGCGTAGATCAATAATTTGAGTATTCTTTGCAGTGGGACTGAATTTACCCAAGAACACAAACGACAATGTTAATTACTTCATTTACAATGTGCTTAAGTTCTGGAACGAAAAGATTTCCTTTTTCCTTTTATTTTAATTTTCAGCAATTAAAGCTGAATATGTGATACTGATGCACTGAAAAATGGGATATAATTCGATGAGGTTTCAGAAAATATACTTCTTTACTATCCAAGGCTCGCATGCTGAATCAGGAATTATACACGTATACAACATGTTCAGGAACTAGCATTATACTCAAATGTACTTGATTGTCAAAAGAGGCCCCCTCCACCCCCATCCCGTTCTTGTTTGGAGATGCCTACAATGCTCAGATACTGAATCGCAATGCCTAACTTGTCCAATGAGGGACATCATATTTGTCAGATCACCCCTCATGTGGCCAGACATTCCTTTAAGAGTGGGCCAAACATGTAGGTGAATTCAAATGCCCGCTTTTATGCTAAGTTAAATCAGCCTTTTCAGGTATCACGTTATAGTAATTGTCCCAAAACCAATTTGTACTAGGCGAGCAGGCCCTTTCAAGATTTTATACAAGATTGTGGTTTAATTCCCAGCCAACATTACGTTGATTTCTCAATACTCCCTCTGGCATGCTGCTTTCTTTGTTGACCTCAGCTTCAGTAGTCTATCATGTGAAGTACTTATGGCTGTGGCAGTATACTCTTTCTCCCCTACAGCTTCCTCCTGAGTGTAGGAATAAAAAGAACCCTTTGGTTCTTTATTTAAGAGATGTAATACATCTCCTTTGTTTATAGTTACTAGTCACCGTGGCACACGCGATGCATAAGCAAAAAAGGAAGTTAGCAATATAATATTTCTGTAATATCAAGCTTGGCCTTTAGAATTTATTTTGACTACATTGTTTTAATGAACTTTAAATTGTGAAAACCAAACATGTCCTTATAGTTAGTCGTTACTATTCAAAATTTCTACTTTGTGTCTTTTCTTAAAAAATGTTGTAGAACACGATTTAGATAGGTAGTTATGTAACACCAACAGAGGCGTTACCCGAAAGGGGTGTTCCCTTTATAAGTAGTCCAAGTTGTATTGTTGTGTATCTTATTTTTTATTTCTTGTAGTAATACTTGTGTGAATCAAACAACTCAAAGAATTTCATACCCTATTAAAGCTTATGTCATACCCTAATTCTACCTTATGCTATAGAAATTAGCATTACAGTGGAATATTAAAGCTTTGTCTGCAAGATCCATTGTGCAAAACTCTGACTATGTGTATTGGAAAGGCAGGAGCTTTGCCATGCTACACTACGACAAAAACCAAACCAACAGATGCGAACATCACCCATGCTTTATCAGTCACAACTACAAATTCCTTATGTTACAAAGTGAATTCACTTCTAGTGTTCCATAGGAATTCTTATACAGACAACAAATACTTGCACAAGTGTGCACAAAAGGCACATTCATGTATTTTCCTTCTTTCAGAAGTCTTGAAACATGAAACATGCTCTCTGCTAGGCAGCGACATGCAAAGATATGTAGAGTGCATCGGTGGTGGGTGTGTTGGTGATATGCACTGTTGGGCATGGGCAGTCATGTTATCACTAGTGAAGGCAGGCGGCTGTTGACACTCGGACTTGATAGGCTTGTCCGTTGAGGTCTTTATGGGCAAATAACTTCTCATTTGGATATTCGGGGTTAAGTTACTCTTTGATTTGCTGATAATTTGAAAGACAATCATCCTCTCCCTCCCCCACCCTCCCCCTTCCCCCTTTCTCTCCCTCCCTCTTCATGCATACATATGTTGTCATAGTTATGTCTTGATATAACTATGTTGAGTTCTTTATGGGCAAATAACTTCTCATTTGGATATTGGGGGTTAAGTTACTCTTTGATTTGCTGATAATTTGAAAGACAATCATCCTCTCCCTCCCTCCCTCTCCCCCCCCCCCCCCCCCCCTTTCCCCCTTTCCCTCCCTCTTCATGCATACATATGTTGTCATAGTTATGTCTTGATATATGTCCTACTTTTGTTACATCGGCATAACTATCAACTGAAATTGGTTCTCAGGCTTAACACCCCCCCCCCCCAAAAAAAAAAAAAAAAACCCCAACCCCTTCTTTTTCCTCTTAAAACTGGGAGCAAGTGCTTATTGGTTATTTCTCAAACAATGAAGTATAAATTTGAACTTGTATAGGTTGCATGCGATGTCCCTCTTTGGGCAACCTTTGGAGGACAGGATGTTGATCGGCTTCCATCAGCTTCAACATGCTACAATACTCTCAAGGTCTACTTAGATTGCATTTTTACTTAAACATAAGAGAATGCTATTTGCAGAAATATTAACCCACTTGGTTGTCAATGAAAAATAGCAAAGCATAGGTCATTTCTGGTTTCTAATTACTGTGTCTGTTTCTCTTTTTCCTTTTTTTCTCTCCTTGGTCCTGTTCGATAAATGCAGCTTCCAACCTACAAGCGTTCAGGCACTCTGAGAGCAAAGCTTTTATATGCCATAAATTCTAACGCAGGATTTGAACTTTCTTAGAGATTTCTGATGCATCACTCATTGAGGTAAACCTAGTTTTACTGTCAATATAATCCTTTGTATTCTGTACCTGCACCTGTATTCTATTTCTTATAAAACATGTATATTAGTTGTTGACAGCATTAAGATTTTTTTAGTAACACTAAGATCTTTCTAATGAGTTTCCGGGTAGGCATCTAATGATACGTTGATGATAGGTAATTTACTGGTAAAACAGCTTTACGAGCTGTAAGTGGTAGAGAAGCAATCCACAATCAGGCATGAAGCAAGAGATATGAAGTACTGTCAACTGTTACTCTTTGTTAATCAATCAATATTGGAGCAAAGGATTTGAAGATCGAAAAACCTGTGTTCTTTGAAAAAAGCATTTTTTATTTTATTTAGCAAAGTACTTCATTAGAAGTTTGAATACATCCGCCTGATGATGTTGAATATATCTTGTAAAACATCAGTACGTTGCCATAACTGGCATGTAACTTCATATTGGGTCATCTATGGCAGATCTGAATAGAGTGAACTAGAAATAGTCTAACCCTAATGTTTCTATTGATACAAGGATGAAAGCAAACAAACTTCTTCATTGAGCTTAATTTGACCCTCTAACTGAAGAGGTTATACATGCATAACATTCAGAACTTAACTAGCTATCAGCCAGAGCTGACCAAACTGAATTCGACAATTATGTATCAGTAGAAGAAAGGAGTGGAAAATAGTGAATCATTTATAATTCTGAAAGAAATATCCTTTTATGAAATGAGATCAAACCCCTGAGCAAGTAGAGCTTGTGCCAACTTCTCGTTACACGCTTCAGAGGGATGGAATCCATCCCAAAATACATACTGTGTAGCATTTGAGCATGTCCCTATAGACCTGGCATTGCAAAGCAGGGAAGTTTCGATCGTACCAGTCCCACAGCAAGCCTTCCGTGACTCAAAGAATCCTGAGAGTTTTACATAAAACTTCATTTAGATGCTCGTTTATATCAGAAACAAAACAGATTCTAGGGCACCTCTTTTGTTGTGGGGTTAAAATTGAGGGTTTGTCTCAAACAATCTTCCATATCTGGTGTCAATACAGATTTTCTAGGAATCTTCCTCCAACGCTATATATAATTACAATTAATAGTCGCTAAATATTTCTAATGGATTTTTTTCTAACACTCCCAAGGACAATTTTTAACAGCATTTATTTAGTGTTACTAAATAAAAGTCACTAGAAATATTTGACAACCATTAATTGTCGCTATATCGGGGTAGGAGGAAAATTGCTTTAACCCAGGTAGCAGCCAAAAAATTTACAGTTCAAAATTTTGTCAACTTCATGACATCCTTAAACATGCACTTTTACTGTCAAAAAGAGGCTTAAAGCCAGCTCAGTAAAACACATCTCTGTACTTGAACCTTGGTATGGAAGTTATGCATGAACGTAATGCTAATAATTTCCCTCTAGAACTAGCTGCTATTGAAGTTCCACATCGAGCCTTAGCTTTGTTGAGGATCTAAGAGCATACTGGAGCCCTACCACATAGATTTTATCCCCTTTGCTAATATTGTATAATAAACAAATGAATAAACAAGTAAATAAAAAGTATATTTGTGCTCATGCATGACATTTTATGATTAACTACTACTTGTAACTTTGGCAAATTACCATTATCTGTTGGATTTATGATCAGATCCAAGAGGGGCTGGTAGATATCAAAAACCACAAGCTTCAGACCAGGAAACTTGTTCACCAAATCTTGAGATGTGCTGTTCAGCTTACTGTTGAATGACACGGCATCTCGGTTCAGCCTTGAAACACACTTGTTGCTATTTGAGCCAAATAGAGTGATCGCAGCTGGCAAACATCCAGTTGGTGGTAGGTTTGTCACCCCAATCTTTCTTGCTCCCGAACGGTACATGTTCTGTCACACAGAAACATACACTGCTAAGAGACTTTAGACATAATGCCAGATAAAAAGAAAATTTAATTTTGTAATTTAATTGCACTTGTAATCAAGCTTTGTGTTAATATTGTACGAGAATGTGTTGCTGAAAAGAAAAAAAAGTACGCTAGTGGTTATGAAGTGTTTAGAGTATCACGTTAGGACCTGCACAAAGGTAGAGTAGGATCTCATGAGAATATCTGAGAACTGATCAGGAGAGTAGGGTCTGTTGAGAAGTGGGTTGATGTAGTAGTTCTGAACAAAGTCGCTGCTCCCTGCACTCAAGAGGTGGATTGCACCAGCAAATATGGCATTGGCTCTAGCTTTTCCTACCATGCCTACAACTTTGTTCTGCCACTCCTTGTAATTAGATACCTGTTCGGTCAATGAAATTGCACGCTACACACACGAAACGGCAGTAAAGCGCGTTAGACTTGTAACCCCCACCTTTCTATAGTTCTTCAAGAAACCCACACATCCATGTTTGTCCTAAAGGTTTGTATAATGACACCCCTGACACGCACACACATATGAAGAGTGAGATAGACTCATTTACATATAGATCTGCTGTCCTGTCATCATAACCAGAAGCAGCTGAGGCAAAGTTGGCGCCTATCAGGAGGTCCCTTCCTTTGGCATCTTGGCTAAGGTAAGCTGGTGGGTATGAGGTAAACCCTAGGTACTCGGCTGTGTACGAGGAAATTTTAGTTAGAAAAAGGTAACTTCCTTAATACAGAATGGAGAAGTAGAAGTAGAGGAAGAGGGAGGAACGTGAGGGTTAAAAACGTGTTACCAGTGAAGTCAGTGGCTAGCTTTCCATTGCAGAACCTCCCTGTAGGTCTGTGGGTAACAAAGTCTCTCCCATACGGAGGAAAATTTGCCTTGACAAGGGTGTACAGATTGTTGTTGTTTCCCGCATCAACTACAGAGTCCCCAAATATGCAGAGTGCAGGAACAAGAGGGTCCCCTTGAGCAACAAAGAAGACCATGGTAGCAACCACAAAAGTACCCAAACAACCTCTTGAGAACCCCATTTCTCTTCCTCTCTTAAACCCTGAAACTCACCAGAGGAGATATATATAGAGAAAGCGAGTGACTTAACGTGGACGATGGCAGGTGGAAGGACAATTGAAGGGAAATTCGTGGGGATAAGGTCAAAGCGAACTTGGCGTCAGTTGCATTGGGGCTGCACATTTCCAGGAGCAGGCATGTTTAGCACCCTCTTAGCGTTATGATGTATGTCATCATTGCTAGGCCAACATGTAAAAGTATGTTTCTATTTTGTCCATTTCTCCAAGGGGCTTAAGGAGGTGACAAATGATTTTGTTAAAGGCTTTACACTTTTCACAGAGCTAGAGCAAAAACTGCGTGCCTTTAACGAACTTGTTATAGATGAGCTTGTGTCCACAAGGGCCTAGACGCGGTACATAAGCTGCTTAACAAAACAAGGCGTCCCATCTCTGAAAGTTGTATAAAGTTTCGTCTCTCTTACGGTCGTGTTCATTTGATTTCCATAGGTTACTCGACCGTTTCAACCCGTTCAGTCCAGCTCTAAGATTATAGATATGAGTTGAATCAAAAATCGAACCTAGTCCAGCTTGTCTCAGCCCTAACTTTTGTAATAAATGCTGGGTTGGGTTAGGGTCAAATCCACGAGGGTTGGACTGGCCTTATTAAAACTGAGTTAAATATTAAATACTTTTTAAGAGGGAGATAAGATAGTTTTTTGTGCCTGAAAACACAACAAACTAGATAGAAATGACTAAAATCCAAGAAATTTAATGACAATTGAAAAAAAAAAAGAAAAAAGAACGAGAGAGTATTAAATAGCAAAATGAAACATTGTAGGATAGCCATACAGACTTGTGCCATTTGTTACAATTTGGAACGTCCTCTTCTCTCTGAAACTTCTGTAGCTAAACTTTAAAATACGATTTTAACTTCGTTGGACCTTTGATTACTTCTAAATTACGGAACTTATTCACCCTTTTGACCTTATTACCAAGTTCATGAATAAAAAAAACTATCTCAGGTATGAGTTTCGAGGCCAATCCAAGTTTATGGTACTTTTGCGTGAAAAAACTAAGTAAAACCAACCCAATCTAGCCCTACTCGACGGATGGAGGTATGAGTTTTTCCTTCTGACACCCGGTTTGAGGTGGGTGGCGTGGGGGGTTTAACTTTAAGATAAGAAATTATGGAGGATTGGGGGGGACTTTACCAATAGAGGCTACTGGCCCCTGCAGAACTTTATGTGCATTTGGGAAAACATGGTGATAGATACACCTTTTTACCAAGTATATTTCTTCCGTCCGTTGCATTTAAAACCTTTTTTTTTCAAAGTAACTTTCTTCTGAACTGCGAAACGTGGTATCAGGGTGTCTTAGTTGCAGGTGCAGACTTAAAATTCATCGTGTAGAGAGCAGAGTCATAGAGGAGTTCAATGTGGCCAACTACTTTACGCTGAAATTCCCCTCTACTCTCGAGTTCTTTGTTGACTCGTTTGTTTCTCTGATCCTTCACATTCTGGATATCCCATTTTCTGCCCCATGTTTATATCTATTTCTTGTTTTAATGCATCTGCAAGCTCCAACCTAAGTTTTGCAAGGAGTGAGTGGGTGAGGATGGATTGTAGGTTCTGACCTTTTAAAATGTTAACCAAAGGATCTGATGTGATGGTAAGATGAGCTACATGTCGGAGAAGATTATCTTACTATTTATCCAATAGCTCAAGATCGATGGTACTAGTAGTTCATGACCATCCAATTTTGTCTAACGTATTTAACCACTACACTCAAAGCTCATGAGCTACACGACGGAGAAGATTATCTTACTATTTATCCAGTGGCTCAAGATTGATGGTACTAGTGGTTTATGACCATCCAATTTTGTCTAACGTATTCACCAAGATACTCAAAGCTTATGAAATACGGAGAAATTGCAGAATGATCCCTTTTTGTTAGGCTAATTTGCAAAATCACACCTGATTTTGAACTGCTGCAAATGGCCCCATATGGAGTGCTAGAGAATTGTCCGATTTGAGAGGCTCGTCATCACACATGAGCGTGAAAGGTGCTACTTTCGCGAATTGATACTTGACAATGACTTTAACATCCTTCATTTCCTTTTCTAATCCTTTCATGTCCCTTATTCTTTTCGACCAAACACCCAGAGCCAAACCCTACTCACCACTGCTTTCCCTTCGTCGCGGCTAACCACCCTCATCTCATGTTCTACCCTTGGTTTTCTTTTACACCAACCACCCGTACCGAAGAACCCAGCAGTCGTCATTTCACATTGTCACACCGCTTTAGCACAAACGACTACTCAATGGATATAGCCACTGCATCTTAGTGACCTCAGGAGTCCAAATTCAAGTTAAATTCAATCAAGTCCCAGCTCCCCGACTCCACCATAATCTGTCTATCATGCAACCACCTCAGGGTTGGGATTAAAACTATGCAACGAGGGTTGGAGCTGGGATGCAGAATTAATGGTTGTAGTGGTTGACCTAGATTGGGACGATGGTGGCACAACAACTGTTCAGGGGTAAATTTGTTATTTTAATTGTTCAGTTGCAGATTCTGTTTGATACAGCCAAATTAACACCACAAGGGGCCATTTGCAACAATTAAATGTTGAAGCGTGTTTAGTATGAACCATAAAGGGGCTTTTAGCAATTTACCTTTGGATTATTCGTTATTTGGTCGTGATTGAACAAAGATTGTCATAGCCTTCATACATTGATCACAAGAGCTAACTAACGTCTTACTTCAGCACGTAAAACAAAAATGAAAGCAAAGACTAACGATTCGTTTAGTCGTCAGTTTCCTTATAGGTACGAATTTTTGCTTATTTTGTTGTAGTCCTGGAAGAGTCTCTCAATCTCGTTACTTATCATCAACTTTGATTCATTGGAAATACGGTGGGGGCGTAAACTAATACTATCCGTGACTAAAAGAAGCGTTAACGAGACTTCGGACTTCTTAAATTTTTTCGGCAATAGTATGGCATGAATCCAGCCAAGTATAACGATCATCCAATTAATGGTTTCTATTGTGATGTGTCAATAATTTGCTCAAAGTCTTTGCTGGTTCAATGTTGAGGAGTAATCGGAGGTTCTCCAACGCTTGGGAGGATCGAAGCTTCACCAAATGAGGCCCCTTCCTCCTCCAAACCTCTCTTAACAACCCAATTAGCTTGTGCAGCCAAGAAGGTACTGTTCCAATTACAGAAACTTCCTCCTTGACCCACACTGTCCCAGCAAAACCTGACGTGCACAGTAGTTAGCTCATAAACACCATATGAGGACTCCACAACCATGTCTTTCGATTTTCGGAGTCAATGTTCATAGCATCTGGTCGATTTTCGGAGTCAAGGTGTCACCATCCGGTCTTGGACACTTAACAACCTCAACGTAGGGCGACCACTTTTGAAGCTTGATAAGAACTCAAGCCATGGTATCACGTAAAAATTGTCTTCCCCAAGGTCCTCTCATGGAACCGGGACGTGCCCACTGCTTTCTACAAACTCAAGATTTCCTGCTTCAGAGAGTAATGATAGTATGATGCAAAAGACATGGGCAAGACATCCAAGATCGTGTGGTTACCTATGACATGGTGCCAAAATCTATTTGTGAGATGATGAGATTGAGTGTGATCACGTAACGTGGTGCCATAAACTGAATTTTCTACGCATCTCGTAATCTTTTTAAAAGAAGTTCCTTATTCACTGAAGCTCAAAACTCAAAAATATTCACACACTTGTTTAGAAGGGCATGTCGTAGGTCAGTTCACCTATATGAAGCATTACGAAGAACTTAAACTAGAATGCTTCCGAATAGTCCACAGCTCCAGCAGCACTTCCAGTTTGTGTAGTTACCTGGGATTTCCTTCCAACTGAAAATTCTTAGGGAAAATTAGGGGAATTTTTTTTAAGTAACCCCCTTTTTCAGAGATTTCCAAAAGCTACCCCACTTTTTTCACAATTTCCCAAAATAAACCCACCATCCCCAAATATTTAACTCCAAACCCCATCTAATCCTCATTTTCCCAAATTCTTATCTCGATAAAGATGACTTGGATGAGTGTATCGGAATGCTTGCTACTCTTTCTGAATAACCCTGTATATCTCTTTATCCAAATACTACGAAATTAGTAGATATTAAGTGACATGGCCAGCTCTGAACCTTTATACTGAAGGCTTTACCCTTCAGGTTATCAACAAAAAACCTATGTAGCTCTTCCCAACCATCAAAGATCCAGTGATACACATATGGCAGGGATGAGCATAAGAGCACGGAATAGAAGATGTGACCAACAGTTTCTAATTGCAGACTATATTTAGTGATTATGTTCAAACTCATCAACATGTCCTTTGTCCAAAGTCTTCTATGGTAAAGAGTCATAGCATATGGACATGCATTGATACGTTAACATGGAAACTGGAAAGGTACCAGCTTTCACCAAGACAACTGACAGGTATTTACGGCCCTCAGAGCATCCCACGTTGAGGCAATAGAGTCGCAGGAGTAGCGACGATAGAGTCAGGATAAATGTTTGAAATCTACCAGATCTTGAGATCTGGCTGAGGGGTGAAGTTCAACATTTTATCCATTAAAGATAAAGATTTAATTTTGCATTGACATGGGTAGTTGCATCACGTGTGATCCTCTGCAACAAGCTGGTAGCTAGTTGGAACACCATACATCGACCTTTTTCATGTGTTACCATGACATCCTTTAACTTTTTCTGCCTATAGATGTCTGCACGTAGCCTTTCTTCTTCTTCTTCTTCTTTTTTTTAGAAACCAGGAGAAAGTATTATTTGACTCTCAAGTTGAGCCACACAATGTGGGTTAGCTCTCCCCTGGCATCAAAGTACTGGAGGCATAACAAAAAAATCGGTTCATGGTTCTAACACTGGGTATCTATTTTGCTAATTGCCCGCCGATTTTGCCATGAAGTCTTCGCAAAAGTTAATTTCTCTATAAACATGAGAGGTCCACAACTGCTATGTGCGGTCAAGTAGTGCCCTGCAATCAAGAATCAAACTTTTAATTGGGGGTGGTTGAATGGAGGGAGGAGGCTGGGGTTTGCTTTTTAGTTCATTAATGTGACTATACCCTGATCATCGACCTCCAGAACTATACCTTTTAGATCCTTGCTCCAAGCAAGTTCCACTCTGTTGAGAACCGCCCACCATTCTGCTGCATGGCTATCAATGGTCCATAGGTGCCGAGAGCACTCCCATATCCACCTAGCCTCATGGTCCCGGAATGGAGCCGCCGCTCCTACCATGTGAGATCTGGGATGAGCGCTCCCATCCATGTTAAATTTTAGCCAATTCGCAGGTGGTGGTTTCCAGCCTATAATAATGGTTTTTTTGCTCATTGGGATGCTGTCATCGCAGTTAATAAAGAATAAGTAATTCTGAGCTAAGGTAGAGGCTTCATAAATAAGCTCCCTGACATCAGGAAAATTTTCATTTAGATGCACGATATTATTTGTATAATGTAAAATTTCTGATAGCAAGAAAACAAACACAGTGTTCCAAGGTATGTTATGGGTTCCACATGGATGATGCTGGCTACTGTGAACTTTATACCATTTTAAGGAAAAGCCAGCATGCCTCGGTTGGTTATAGGTAGAATGCAGGATATCCCAAATACCTTGGATCTAAGGCAGTTACAAAGATAATGGTTGACAGTTTCAATTTGCCTATAGACATGAAGGCATGTTTTGTCAACGAGCCAGTGAAGATTTGATTGGTTGAGATTGAACTGGGTAGGTGTTGGTATGGCACAAGGTCAAATTGAGGTTGGGGTTGAGGAGTTGTGTTGTTTTGGGGGAAGGGGGGTTGACAAAAATTGAGGTGTTAGGGGTCTTGATTCTGGAAGGGGGGCAAAGGGTGGAGAGGAATGTTTATGAACAAGGCTCGCCTGTTCAGAGAGGGAGTGAAACGGTGGGAGACCACCAGTGTGAGTGGGTAATTGCGTAGGTGGTTTTGCTTTTAGTTGCGGGTACAGGAGAAGGGTTTGCTATGTTGATTCCTGGCTGTCTCTCGATAAGCTTCGAAGGGGCTCATCGAGTCTTGCCCTGTTGTGGGGGATGAAGGTTGGTAGTATTGTCGGTAGGAATTTTAGAGTCCTAGAATGCAGTGGTTCTACCTGTATTTCCTGAGTTACAATGGGGTGGCACAGTAAATATAACCAGTTGAGGGTGACTTATGTTGTGAATGTTGCGATGTTCCATGTCTTGCATGCAAAGGTCAGGTGGGTAGAGTGACGAAAAAATCTTAAGTTTGGTGTATATGATTCAGTGCCCAATCTTTTAGAGGGCTTTGGGATTGGCTTCAGGCGCTGAATCCACTCCAGATGCGGGGGTCTTGATGGGTTGTGCTGTCCGTCTCACACATGGCTTCTGGGCTAATGGTGGTCCCCTTTACTTGGTCAGTTTAGCGTACAACTTTAGATATAAAAAAAAAAGAATTGAGTGGCAGAGTTTGTTTTTTGGGAAAATTACGTAAAATACCCTGTAGTTTGGGGTTGTTGCAAAAAGACCCCTCCCGTTACAAAAATTACAATAAGACACCTAAGGTTTAAAAAGTGTTACATCCGTCAACTCCCGTTACGGAATTAAGGAATTCTCTAAACTACCCCTGTATATAACCACATTGGTCTCGTTTGTCAAACACTATACTCAAGACATTTGACTCGAATTCTCACCATCTCTCTCCTCAACCCGTCACTTTCTAACAAGATCCCATAAACCGAATTGAAAGAATGTGAAATAATCTACAAGGAAGACACAAATCAGGAACGAAATCGAACATTGGTGTCATAAACTGAAGTATTTGGAACTGGTGGAAATCAAAGACGAAGTCGAACACGAAACTAAGTGCGATTCCAAGTAATTTTATTATTTTGAGAAATGCTTTTATGTTGAACTCATGATTTTGACAAACGAAAGTATATTTAATTCGTGATATTAGGAAACGTTTCTATGCAATCTAGGGTTTCTGTGTTAATTTACGATTTTTTAAATTTCTAGGGTTTCTATGTAATCTAAGGTTTCGGCCTTGCCTAGGGATTTTGTGTATTATATGTTTTTGTCAATTCACATGCATGCAACCGATTGTCCTATTCTGTATTTAGTAAGTTATTCAGTTTGTTGTGTTGTTGATTGCTTGTGGTCCCTCTGTCCCCCACCATATTGAACCTTACCCTATCATATTGAACCCTGTTGTTTCTTAATGATTCCACGTGTAAAGGTTGCTTTAGGTTAGACAAGTACTCTATTAAATTATTCCTTTGTTTTTCAATTGGCAGAATGTCAGGCAAAATCACCATTGAAATTCATCATGGGGGGTTTTTACAGATCCACCCAATAGGTCTTGGACCGGAGACAAAGTAGAACAGTTTGAATGTGACCCTGACTACCTTTCATACTGGGAGCTTCTAGATATGTGCTTGAGTTTAGGATTACCTGCTACTAGCACCATGACTTATAAGATACCTGGAAAGACTTTTAACAATGGGTTGATGTTAATACTTGATGATAGGGGTTTAAATGATGCATTGTACCATTATCATGGTCACAATGTAGTCATATATGTTATAAGGGGCATGGATCCCATAGCAGTTGTAGATAATAATCCTCCCCACCTTGCAATAGGAGATGGGTCTACACTAGACCTGGCAAAAAATGGTCCTGACTCGCGGGTCGATCCGTACCGGGCCAAAAAATCCGGGTACGGGTAGGTGTTTTGAAGACCCGTTGAAAATATACATGTACCCGAACCGACCCGTATTTTTCGGGTAATTCCGGGTCGGATACGGGTTACCCGGGCTGCCCATTTTTTCCCCTATAAAAGTGCTAGGGTTTTCTGTTTTAGTCACCAAGTCATTCTTCTCTCATCCTCTCCATCAGCTGCCGCTCTTTCCTCTCCCTCTCTCTGTCGATCTCGAATCGCTCTACGGCACGACGCCGTCCTCTCGCCCACCTGTCAGATCCATCGACGGCAGTTATCCACATCAACTCAACGGCTATCATCGTCCCTCTCACGCTCAGCCACGAGATCCACCATAGCTCCATCTGTCTTCGATCAGATCTGCATCGACTCCGCCTATCTCTCCTCGCCACCGCCTCCGTCGCCTCGCGAATGCCAGATCTACTTGTATTTTTTCAATTAAATCTTATGTATGTACCACCGCCTCCGTCGCTTAGCCACCGCCAGATCTACTTGTATTCTTTGTATTTAATCTTTTGTATGTATTTAAGTATTGTAGCCTTGTAGGTGATTTTTTTTTTCATATCTGCTTGTATTGTTATTTTGTATTACGAGTTAATATTTTTTGCAGATCTGTAGGTGATTTTCTGGTATTTGTGTTAAGTTAGTTGGCCTATTGTATATTTGTGGTTGGAGACTTGGAGTTGAGATGATGGGTTTGGATTTGAGAATTGAATTTGAGATGATCAGATAATTATAGAAAGTAATCCAGTGAATATTGTTTCATTTAATAAAAAATTCAAAAATTAATAATATACCCGCGGGTAATACCCGCCCCGCCAGGGTAAGGTACGGGTTTTAAAAAACTCTACTTCAAAAAAATCGGGTAATTTTTACCCGAACTGATTTTATCCGTACCCGGTCGGATTTTACCCGTATCCAACGGGTTTACCCGTTTGCCAGGTCTAGTCTACACCAGTAGGTGATGGTGATGTGGAAATAGGGGATGGGGATGTTGTTGATGCTGGGCAAGGTACTCAGGGTGTTGAAGTTACTCATGTTGGGCAAAGTATTCAAGGACAATGTACTTAGGGTGAAGCTACTCAGGGTGGTGAAGGTACTCAGGGTGTAGCTACTCAGGGTGGTGAAGGTACTCAGGGTGTAGCTACTGAGGCTGGTCAAGGTGCTCAAAGTGGTGTGACTGAGAATGTGTTGAACACTGGGGTTGGTGAACAAAATGTTGGTGGTGCGACTGAGGGTGTGTTAAATACTGGGGTTGGTGAACAAAATGCTGATGGTGGTGTGAATACTGAGGCTAGTGTCACTGAGAGTGTGTTGGACACTGGTGTTGGTGAACAAACAACTGATGGTGGCATGAATGCTGAGGCTGGTGTCACTGAGAGTGTGTTGCACACTGGTGTTGGTGAATAAACAACTGATGGTGGTGTGAATGCTGAGGGTGGTGTGAATGCTGAGGGTGAACGAACTGCTGAGGGTGAAGGGACTGATGGTGGTGGTGCAGAGCCTGATGACCCTACAATTCCTGAGTTGGGTGAAGATTTAAAGGGGCCAGGAGATGATGACATATTTACCACTAACCCTAAGCAGATGAGTCATAGCAATGATCCCCCTGAAGACTGGTATTCTGAGGGTGAGGAAGAGGATGATCTGAGGAGTGTTCATGACTCAGATGAAGATCAAGATGGAAATAGGTGGCCAGATTTTTGTGTTGATGACTTGAACCATAGGGATGGGCCAACATTGAAGGTTGGCTTGATGTTTCCAAATAGGGAGGTGCTTAAAGTTGCTGTTAAGGATTGGAGCATTAGACAGGGGTATGACTTTGACTACCAGCACAATGATAGCAAAAGGATTACCTGTGTTTGCAAATATGAGAACTGTGACTTTAGGGTTCATGCTTCTCCCATGCAGGGAACCACTACATGGAAAATCAAGACCTTTAGACCAGATCACAGTTGTGGGAGGGACTACAATAACCATTTGATTAGTGTTAAGTATCTTGCACAGAGGTATAAGGATAAGTTAAGAGATGACCCCAACTGGAAGGTAGGGGCTATGAAGAAAGAAATTTATAGAGACATGTTTGCTAATGCAAGCAAGCATAAGATATATAGGGCAAAAAGGTTAGCTAGAGAACAACTAGAGGGGGACAGTAAGGCACAATTTGCAAGACTGTGGGATTACGGGGCAACATTGCAAAAGCACAACCCTGGCACATGTTTCAAAGTTGAGACAATTAGGCTAAGTCCAGATCTGGCACCTATTTTCAAAAGGGTGTATATTAGATTTGAGGCATACAAAATTGGATTTTTGGCAGGCTGCAGGCCCTTTATTGGACTGGATGGTTGTCATCTAAAGGGCCTTTATGGTGGGCAATTGTTGTCTGCTGTGGCTAGGGATGGGAATGACAACATGTTCCCAGTTGCTGTAGCTGTTGTTGAGGCAGAAATTAGGGATAGTTGGTCTTGGTTTTTGACAGAACTGATTGATGATCTTGGGGGTAGTGAGAGCTTGGTATTTATTTCTGATAGACAGAAAGGTTTGGTGGAGTCATTTAAGGATCTCTTACCTACCACAGAGCACAGATTTTGCATGAGACACTTGTATGCAAATTTTAAAAACAAATGGGGTGGTAAAGAGGTGAAGGACTATCTGTGGAATGCTGCTAGGGCAGGAACAGTTAATGATTTCAATTATTCGATTGGGAAGCTAAGGAATTTAGATAAAGATGGAGAAATTATGAATTATTTAGAACCATTACATCCCAGTCAATGGTCAAGATCCCACTTCAGTACCCATGCCAAGTGTGATTCACTTGTGAATAATCTAAGTGAGTCATTTAATGCATATATTATGGAAGCAAGGGACTTGCCAATTGTTAGCATGCTTGAATGGATAAGAAAAAATTTGATGAACAGATTGCAAATAAAGAAGAAAGGGATGGAGAAATATGAGGGTGTAATATGTCCTAATATTATTAGAAAGCTGGAGTGTAATGTGGCAGAAGCTAGGAACTGTTTTGCAAGTTGGTCTGGTGAGCTGGAGTTTGAGGTGGAGCATTTTAATAAAACTAGGATTGTGAACTTGGCTACAAGGACTTGTAATTGTAGGATGTGGGATCTCACTGGGATACCCTGCTGTCATGCTGTGGCTGCCATATTTGTGAACAGAGAGAGGCCTGAAGCATATGTAGACAATTACTATAGCAAGGATGTTTATTTGGGAGCTTATTGCAGTATGATACATCCTGTTCCAAGTGAGGATGCATGGGTGGTTAGTGGTTTGGATGCTTTGGTTCCACCTAGCTACAGAAGACCACCAGGCAGGCCCAAAAAGCTTAGGAGAAGAGGTGATGATGAGCCCAGAGATCCTGCTACAGTGGGCAGGAGCCAGAAGTATGTCACATGTGCAAGATGCTTGGAGAGGGGTCACAACAAAAGGTCATGCAAAGGACCAGTCCATCCACAGTCCAGACTTATAAGAGAACCTCATCAGGTGTGGCCCAGTCAAATTTTTGTTATCTTACTCTTTTAACATGCTCTGGGCCAAATAAAACTCTTGTGATTTGCTTAATGTGGGCCATTTTTTCTTTTTCTTACAGTCCAACACAAGCAAAGGAAAAGAAAAGACAGTGGACAGTACTGTCACTCCAGCCAAAAGGAAAAGGGTAATTTCTTAATCACATGTGCAATTTGGTAATGCAAAGCCTGTGTTTTTTTGTTGTACTGTTATGTTTAGGGGACTGAGAGTCTGCATTAGAAAGGCACCCACTTTTAAAACATTATTGCAAAGTCTGCTCCTTGTGTTTTGCTCTGTTGTAAAAAGGCACCCACTGTTAAAACATTAGTGCAAATAAACACCTTATGTGGTTGCAAATCAACACTTTGATAATGTATTGTGTCGCAAAGAGGCACCTGAAGTTTTACTTATGTCTCAACAAGCCATATGATATTTTGTTAATGTTTCAAAAAGCCACCTCAAGTTTAATTTGGATCAAGTTTCTTAATAATTTGGATCATGTATTCATATGGTTTTTTTTAATGTTAACTCTTTAGGGAAGAAGACTTCCCAATCCATCAGTAGCACAACCAACTTCTCCACAACCACAACCCACTCCTCCACAGCCCACTCCTCCACAGCCAACTCCTACACAGCCCACTCCTCCATAACCAACTCCTCCACAGCCCACTCCTCCACAGCCAACTTTTCCATAGCCCACTCCTCCACAGCCAACTCCTCTATAGCCCACTCCCCCACAGCCCACTCCCCCATCAAGGCCACATGGTGTCTCACAGCCAACTCATCCACCTAGGCTACAACATATTTCACAGCCCACTCCTCCACCTAGGCCACAACGTATTTCACAGCCCACTCCTCCACCTAGACCACAGCCTATTTCACAGCCCACTCCTTTACCAAGGCCAGCTGTTTCACAGCCAACTCATCCACCAAGACCACAAACAACTGGTTCACAGGTACAGATTAACTCCTGCAAAGATTGATTATAATTTGGTGTTTGAAAAATGGTTTCTGAGAATATATGTCTTTTTATTTTGTTGCCATAGACAAGAGCTGCCTGGGTTCCACCTGGAGCTACAAGTCAGAGGCCCCCAACAGCTTCAGCCAATCTAAAGCCCCAAGGTAGCACTGGAGGAGTTGTCATGGTTGACATAATCAGAGGAAGGTCCATGTCAGCTGCTGCTTTGGGAAGGGGATCAAAAGCAGCCAAGGGCACTACATCAACAGCCAAAGCTGCTAAGAACATGAGTAAAGAACAGGCTACAAGAGACAAGGGGCAGAAGTGAGTGCAGGAGTGATGATAGTGTTTTTGGACTATTTTGATAGGGGCAGAATGTGGTATATATAGGACCATTTTGTAAAACAGCAGCATTGTCCAATTTGTAGCAAAAACCTTGGGGCAGAATGTAGCATTGCCCATTGTCCATTGTGTATAGCAGTTGGAAATTAACATGTAAACTATGCTTTGGAATATTGTGGATAGCATTTTGGATTACAGTTAACTTTGGAAATTTGATTAGTGTTGTGAGTACAGTTCAAAATGTTGTATACTTTTGCAGCCTAAACATTATACAAGCATAACCATTATGCATAAACATTAAATCTTCATAACAATGCCTCAAGTAATTGATCATTGTAAATATTCATCTAAACAACATAAGAAAGGTACACATAAATCCCCCAATAATAAACAACTTCATAAACTTCACAATGGCTTCAATTCCTTCAAGTTTGGTAGCCAATTCATTACACCTACAGTCACAAATTTGAGCACCTAAACCCATAGAGTTTCCCCCAATGCTTCCTCTCTTATCATCTTGGCTTGCATTATAAGGTTGACACCAAGCCCAGAAGTTGCATTCTCCTTTGTCACATACATAAAAAAGCTTCCCAAAGCTTGCTTTCTTCTCATCTTCAACAACTTTTATCTTAGCTCTCTTACCACAAGCACAAAGCTTCCATGAATATCTTATGTCAACCATATGCCCACGTTGAACAGATGAGCTTGAAGAAGACATTACCTAGCCATTGTGTCATTTCATCAAACACTTGGTGTGCAAAAACAAAACTAGCAGAACATTAAAAGAAAACAATTACTTTGAACACAAAACAGGGTCTCATACCTTCAATTTCCGTAATTTGTCAATTTGAGCTTAAAAATCAAGCCGAACAAAGTTCTTTGGCACCAATTTTTCTGTAAGCATCCTTTCCTGCGTAGGGTTCTTGATTGCAACGGTTATATTGGTCCAAGGAGGTATCCAGGGGCAAAAATGACATTCAAAAAATTATTTAGCAGTGACACTTGCCACTCAGGCGCGTTTACCACAAACACGGTTAAAACAGACGGATTTATTGACGGATGTAATACTTTTTAAACCTTAGGTGTCTTATTGCAATTTTTGTAACGGGAGGGGTCTTTTTGCAACAACCCCAAACCACAGGGGTATTTTACGCAATTTTTCCTTATTTTTTTCTAAATTGCGTCGTGCAAAAAAGGGGGTCAGCATAACGAATGCTGGGGCTCTGGCATGAAAGGGCTATCTCTGAGTACTGTGGTCGTTGGTTGTGGATCTGGCCGACTGTGTGCTCGCCAGATGTATATGTTGCCCCTCCCTTGCCAGATGAAATCCTGTCGCCGTTGTCCCTTCCTTACTGGTGAGTCAGCAACATCCAAGGTGTTGTGTTATCTATTGATTGGTTGATCTCTTGGTTGTGGAAAGGTTGTGCACTTTGATTTGTGGTCGTTGAAGTATTTTTCGTGTCTAGAACGGATGCCGGCTGTTGGTCGTGTTGTGGCGGGAATCGTCTACCGGCTGTAGCTTTAGGCATCTTTCAACTAGATGACCGATCCGTTCACATTCTACCCAATGCAATGGTAAATTCTTGTACTGTAGCCTCTAATAGAGGTCTCCAATTCTGATTAGTTTTGTGAGGGGCAGTGTCAATTTGAGCACACAAACAAGAAAAATGCCCTCTTGCAATTGACACCGTAATATTGTCAATTTACAGGGGCTATCCTGTTGTCTCTCCAATTTGGACAAGGATCTCATGGTCGAAGTATTTAATTGGGAGTCCATATAGTCGAATCCAGGGTGCCATCCTTGACAGTTTTATGGTTGACGGATCTAAATTTAGTTTCCACTGTTGCATCGATAGGTAGCTTGTGCCGACAAACCATGGTCATTCTTCGAGGGCTTTTTAATAGTTTTCTTTGATCTTAAATTTGGTAGTGTGGGACCTATATTTCAACTCAATGAATTTCACTTTGGCCGTAGGACGCCAGATTTTGACAAGTCTAGGTGTTAATGATGTAACAGTGAAGAGTTGGCCTAAAAGTTTAATGATAAAAGAGTTTTTCCATGGATGCGAATGCGCAATTTCAGCGCGGGTGATAAGACTATAGTTGAATCTTCGGGCGGTCTAGAGTGTTTTGGGAATTTCCTTGATGAATGTTAGAGGAATGTTCTTGATATTTATCCTCACTCAGTATGGTGTCCTCCAAGTCCATGGCCATGACATTTCATTATTGCTTCCTAGTAGAGCGTCTTTGAAAGTTGTCTTGAGTTGAGATTGAACTGGTTATGGTTCACCAGTTGATGGTGTTGAATGATGGTGATTTTCCACCAGTAAGGGTTCTGGGGGAGAATGCATTTTTATCCAAATTAGAAGATTTTTTGCTATCTTGGCTGATCCTGTCGCGACTAAAGTACGTCTTATGCTGCTACTGGTACTGCTGATATGCCTCAAGTCATTATTTCATAAATCGCATTTTTGTTCCATTTAGTGGCTATCTTTTTGCCAAGGCCTAGTTCCTTTTTAGGAAGACATACTTCCTTCTAAAAGACTTTAGCACATCCACATGTCATTTCATCTCCAGTCCATTATATAAGCACTGAACTTTTGCTTAAGCTCTATAGGAACCATGATGAAAATTCATGTAAAATATGTTTAGTTTATAAGAAGTCTGTATTTCCAAGTATTGTTATAGTACTTGCAGTCGGGGTACTTATGTCTTTTCTGTTTGATCTCTAAATGGAGTCAGTTACGAAGTATTAAAGTCATTTTTAAAAGTAGTGTGTTGTTTCGGATTTAGAGAAATCTGACGTTAGTGATAGGGGTTTGTGTGCAAAAATTTTGACTTCTCTTTGAAGATAAGAGTTGTCTTCTCTTGGAGCTTTGGAATTGTATATATATATATAAAAAGGAAAGTCTGCATTCTCCAACATTTTCAAAGAAAATAGAAAAAGAAGTGTACGATTGAGTTTCAGCTCCACCCCACAAGCATTAGAGGCTTGAATTGTAATAAGAATTCAACCCTGTGGTGCCTTCTGGTCACTCTACCGTTGCTATACCAGTGAGAGGTCAGCACAAAGATGTTATTTCAAATGTTTTCTCTACTGCTCAGGTCTAGAACATTTTGCTAGATAATTTCTCAAAGTTCGTAAGAGGTTAGCGAGTTTATTGATGTTAGACCGTTAAGTAGAATACTTGTGCTAATTTTTAAGGTTCCAGCCCGCATGAAACTAGTATGTATATATCTGATACATCCTCATTTGCATCAAATCGAATCTAGAGCAAGTCCTTTCTTTGGGGCTACTTGTATCCTTATTTTGGGTGCTTTGAGCTGCGAAAAGCATGGTTGAAAGAGGTGGAAGAGGTCATAGGGTTAGAAATGTGATGATAGACATATTTGAAGAGCTGAAAGATCAAGTTCAAATCTCACCCAACTAATTACCCAATTGATTAATGATCCTAACCGTGGAAATGGAAGCAATAATGAGTTTAATTGTGTTCAAGATGTTGTGATTGAACTTAGTCACTCTACTAAAGAAGTGATAGTTCAAGTGATGGCCGAACGCTTGATTGCCACAGAGTGGTCGAAATGATAGAGGACATTAACGATGGAAATATCGCATAGCACATCCTCTACAGAATTCAAAAGAATATGGCGTCCAAGTCCATATTGCTGAATTTGATGTTCATATGAAACTAGAGGGTTTCTTAGATTGGGTGGACAACATCGAAAGTTATTTGGATTGGGAAGAAGGACCTGAAAGGAAAGGAGAGGAAGATGAAGCTTGTAAGAGTGAAGCTAGAAGTCCAACGCTTCTACACATATAAGCATTACCAAAATAAGAGGGATTCAAAGAAAAAGGTAAAATTCAGTGGTGGGATAAAATGAAGGAGAAATTGAAAGCTAAATTCTTGCGTCAGGATTCTAAGTAAACTTTGTGCAACGCCCCGACTCGACGGTCCAAGCACTTCCTTAAACCAAAATTGAAGCACATCCATGATGTAACTAATACAACAATAGAGTAGAGCATTTAAAATACCGCAAGAAATAATTATCTAAATCTCAAAAACTTAACTCCAAGATATTGAGCAAATTGGGGATGCGATTAAGGATTTCCTTAAAAAAAAAAAAAAGGTTTCCAACAGGTACTTACCATTAATTACAAAGTCAAAAGGTTAGCCCAAGCAAGATATTGAGAAAATTGGTGATAAGGCCTATGAAGTAGAACTCCTTCAAGGTCAAGTCATATTCTGTGTCTTCAATATGGCAAATATTTACGCCTTTCATGGTGATACATGCTGAATTGGGTGATTCTAGTGTCGAGACATCAGGTGAGATTTTTGTAAGAAAAAAGGATAAGGTTGAAAGAGTGCACGTCCGAAAAATTAAGACTAGGGCAGGGACATCTTTAGGATTCCTCGTGAAGTGGGTGGGAGAACCTGGCTCTGGGAACTCATAGTTAAACGAGAAGGAGTTTACAAAAACTGACGCTAAGATGTGCCAAGTTGCAACTAAGTCACATGAAAGGTACCATTTTGCACACCAATGAGATTACCAAGTTAAGTAGGCATCTTATCAGGTGCATTAGCCTCATAACTTGCAGAGGAACGAACTTTCACGTAAGTCACATGAAGGATCTTGCATATCAACGAGATTACTAAGTTCAGAAGATATCTCATAGACACCAGCCCCATAATTTGCACCAGTTTGGAGGTTTGGTTCAAGACCTAGTAATATCTTAAACTCATTTATAACATCTTTAAATAACTTGATAAAGGATGCATTTGCCTTTGCTAGGATGAAATGATCATCTCCCATGCTCACATTGTGTATCTTGGCTTGAGCTCATACTCATAATACTTAAGGTAGTTCCGTCGAAATGCCCTCGACACTAAATCTATCAAAGATGCTAGCAAAGTCTTCCATTACTGGTAAGAAGATGGATGCGGTGATGGGATCACCCTGTATCAAACCTCTGGCAGTGTTGAAGAAACTTCTCGAGTTGCCAATTTTGAACTCGGGCAATGTTAAGCAGGTTAGTGACTTCCATAACAATTTTGTGAAAGTCCCGGCCCACAATATGATAAGCCTTTTGGGTATCAATGTTCATGGGGCATCTAGGAGAACAGAGGCAGAACTTGCTCATGACCAAGGGGGGCCATGGCACCCCCCACCCCCCTCATACCCAAAAAAAAAAAACTTTTGGAAATTTTTTTTGTTCTTTTAATAATAATTATTCTTATTTAACATTTTTACGAAAATGTCATTATATCGTAACATTAATTAGTTAGGATTTCGTTTCGTTTTTTATTATTTATTACTGGCCCTCATAGTCTTCTTCTTCTCATTCTTTTGCTCCATCTTCATTCTTCCAAGTTCCAAATTTTAATTCTCCAGATAACGCGTATCGATTAAGATTAGTTTCTTTTTCTTTTTAGTTTAAATTCTTATAGTATGTTAACTTATACGTGACTATTGTACTCACAAAATTAATATCACATTAGTAATTCATCTATATCGTAAGAGTTAAGTTTCTTTCATGTAAGATAATAATTCGTTGTTGACTAACCTTACCAAGTTAAATAAATTACTATGAATAGTAAAATTAAATGACTAGTAGTCAAATGAGCAATTTATTCTACATTTAAGTCATTGTACTGAACAAGTATTTTTGGCTATATATGAAGATTGTCAAAACTCAACTCCGAAATAAGATGGATGATGATTTTCTCACGGATTCTTTGATTGTGCACATTAAGAGAGAGATAGTATAGACGTTTACTATAAGCTCGATCATTAATAAAAAAAAAATCGAGTTCCACTTTCACCATCGATGTATAGAGTTACTTTTCTTATGTTTTGTAAAACTTTAATGAATTACCTCTAATTTTAATATTTTTGATTTTCAATGTTTTGTACGAAGTTGAACCCCCTCCCCTCCCCCCTCCCCCCCCCCCCCCCCCGAGTTGACTTTTTGGATCCGCCCTTGTAGGAGAACCCTTTGCATTCGTTTGAAGAATGTAGCAAACTCTTGCATAAGGCGTCTTCATATTTTGCTCTAACTCTTATACGCCCATCTTTTGTTTGTTTGAACTCTCCTGTTAAATAACAAGGCATTACAGAACTTTTGTAAGAGACATTAGTGTCATTTAATGGCGCTAACATGTCATAGTGTAAAAGTAAATTGTGAAAATTTTGACGTTTCTATACTTCTTTTGTTTTCGTCATATTTATTTTTTGTTTTATGTGATTTTTCCTTCTGTCAAAATAAGAAAAATGTAACTAACGAGTTTACATGATGGCTAGATTGAACTTTAAAAAGTTATCTAGCGCATGTAAGGTGCTTCAAAACCTACTATGACTCGTGTATCCACGTACTTAAATGCACAAATCGGAGTTGGCACCATAATAACAAATATCGTGTCAAATTCACGATGCATTATTTGAATGTACTAAATGCCTTACTCTCATGTATTTATAAAAACATCACAATATTTGCTAAAATTGGGAATCTATTGCATTTAACTGCTGATTTTGTGGAATAACTTTCAAATAAATGGGCCGAAAGTGAAGCCCAAAGGAAATGGACCTTGGCGCTCCAGGATTGGAACACTTTTCGGTTGCCCCTGGACCTGGACTACCCCACCAACCCCGGTTTTTCCTTGGGAATATTAAATTTATATATTGATAATGACATTTTTCGAGGTTGCTTTTGGTAATTAAAATTTGATCAGACCTATTTTTGGTTTTAAAACAAAATTTCTTTTTGCAGGATGTTAAATCTTTACTTCTTCATCAACAATGAGTGATGTCTAATAAACGGGTATTTCCTTCGGTTGTAATGTATTGGTATATAATGCTTTTTACAATAAGTTTATACGTACTTTAGGAAGTAATTTTCTTAATAAACTAAGCTGCAACTTTGACGATTAAGACCCGGCGACTCCCGAGTACTTTGACAAAATTGGTCATCCTAATAGATTTTGTCACTTAATTGGCAAATTTCTATGAATATTTTTTGAAATTTTGATTTATTCTGTATGCCCGATAATATCTAATCTAAAAGCATGTGACTATGATTGATAACAAAAAAAAAAAAGAGAGATGAAACCGTGTGTAAGACTCGTCGAGACACTAGAGTAGAGCTGAATGGAGTCGTACGCTTGCAAGTGAGAATCAAAAAATTTTTTTCTTTTTCCCCCTTTGGGAATAGTAATATATTATTATTTCTTCTTGCATATTACATTCAAACGGGCAAACTTGTTTAGGTATCGTAATATAATTTTCTTTAATCTGGCACATGACAGTTAAACGTACGAACTTACGCATAAAAGAAATTACATTTACCACGCTTATGAATTTGCACAAAAGAGAAACTGCATTTACCGTGCTAATTCGGTCCACCAGTTCTTATTGGTTCGACACTCCACAGCCTAAGATTTATCATTCCCATAGCCGTGGAAGCAAGGCATGGCTGTGTAGTTGCGGTAATCCTTGGGCCTTCCTAATTTCTGTCATCTCTCTCACTGCGACTCTAACTCCACTTTTGATGCCCAAAACCTCCTTTTGGGCTCAAATAAAAGCGACTATGTGAACGAAAGGCAAACTATTTACAGACCCATTTCACTTTTCTGACCCTCATAGCCTGTGTTTCAATTTTCGGATCACTTCTGGTTCGATCATGTGTAACAGATTCTTACCTGTTCTGTGCCTTTGTTGTGTTCGACAAAATGCCTCAGTGAAAGCTAAAACTTAGAACTTTCAACTTTGACCCTTAACTTTGTGCTTTTCTGTTCTCTTCCCTAGATTTTCTCGTTGCGTAGGACTTCGAGGGAGCGTTGGAGGACTCTTGCATTGAGCAGGTACGTACCAAACTTGCTTATGTAGCTTCCATAATCTGTTGCCTCTGTTTTACACTCTGTAATGGATAATTAACTTGAACTCTGTGTGCCGTCTGCGTGGGAATCCCACATTTGGGGGCTCTCCCATTCTTGCTAATGGCACCCTATGGTCTGCACGTAAGTTTGTGGCGGGAGTGTGATTAGGAAGGATTGGAGTGCCGATAGGGCCAGTCCCGCATAGACGGAGAGAGTAACAAAGTGATGCCTAGGAAGATATTGGCCACCGGATATGTTATCTGCATCTCCCTAATTCTGTGTCGAAGGGAGTAATCAAATCTAATTAGTCGAGCAACTAATGACATGCTTCACAAATTCGTATCCCATTTTGATCCGTTAGTGATTTGGTAAACTGTGAGCCAAGTACGACCTGTTTATGCGTGAACCACAACAAGCCACCTTACTTCGGTGTAACATTTTGAGATTAGTCGAGTAATGATGTAACTTGCAAATTGGTACTCCATTTCGACTTGTAAATGATGTGGTAAACCATTAGCCAAGTACTTTAAACACTGGGATCTGTTGTTTTGAAATGTATGTTCCACATCAGCCACTTTATTTGAAAGTTGATAAATTTTTGGAAAAGAATGGCAGTAACCGAATCAGTTTTCTAACAGAAAAGAGAAGTAGAAATCCAAAAACTGATACCTTAGTTCTTTTCACGATGGCCATCTTTTTCCTGAATTTTGTTCAAGTCCTTGCTTTCCGAACTTTTTGAGACTGGGTGCATGTCAAACCATTTTTCGAAGCTAAATTCAGAAGCTTCAATTGAAGAATAATTACTTAATTGAATCAACATGAATCTGTCACCTGTACTTCCTACATCTTTGAGTTGCTTGCTTGTCAAGAACATTTTGAAAGAGAAGAATAAAAAGGGGTTTGCACTGCTGAGTATTCTATTAATACTGGAAATCAATTGAATGTGTTCAAGAGAATGTACAAGTTCATGAAAGTTGGTCCATTCCAATGAAATAATCTGTGGCTAGCTCGTGCCAAACCCCTACATGCTTTCATTCTTAATTCTTCTCCCAGGAACTCCATGCTGGTTGGTGCCCCAGCAGGCCGGAATCTTCATGGCTCACGCTCTGAGTTTCAGTTCTGCGATTCTCGGCTGTGGACTAATTCGTGGAACCAAGATTTTGCATGGCAAACGTGGAGACTTCGTTTCGAGATCCTCTCCTGGATTGAGGAGCATCAAAGCTGTGCAAGAAAACGAAGGGCCTCGAAGGCTGGTCGACATTATTCGACTGGTGCCTGAAATCTCAAGGAACTACTTTAGAAGTCCTTCTAGGAGGGCACTTTTCGGGGGTATATCCTTGTTGGGTGGCTTTTACGTGGCGCAGACGATCTCCCTCTCCTTTGGGGCTTTAGGAGTCAACGACGTAATCGCCGCAGTAGTTTGTGTTCTGCTAACGGAGTACGCAACGAGGTTCTACTATAGCCGGCCGAAGGTGACTTTCCCCCTTGCTCTCCTGAACAATTTCAAGATGGGTTTCACTTATGGTCTCTTCATTGATGCTTTTAAGCTTGCCAGTTGAACCAGAACGGCCTGCTCTTAGACATTCTCTATCCGAGCTCTTATCGGGTATCGTTTATCAGAATACTCTGCGTCATATTGTTGAAAACTAGAACGCTCAATCCGAGCTCTTATCACATATCGTGTATCGGAATACCAAGTCCCGTATTCTTGAAAACTTTCGCACAATTGTATGAATAGGATATACGTGCGTGGTAGTTCTCTCATTTCCCTTCTATAACGACGACTCTACTGCAAGATCTCGACAAAATTAGGATGCCAATTGCTGCTATAAACTTCAGAGTGAACTGATTAAATACAACAGTTGCCGGCTGATGTTCACGGTCGATTTCACTATTTCAAAGTGGATGACGTTAATGTGTAGTCATCATGCG
The DNA here is from genome assembly GCA_033070095.1 of Escallonia herrerae. NCBI lineage: Eukaryota > Viridiplantae > Streptophyta > Magnoliopsida > Escalloniales > Escalloniaceae > Escallonia > Escallonia herrerae. The sequence goes on along the minus strand of JAVXUP010002096.1, from coordinate 25,895 downwards.
AAGTTGCGTGCTAAATGTTTGGAAGTACCAGAACACCACAATACAAGGTTTCAGTTCCCAGACTAAAAAGCGAAACCTTACTTCAAGCCTTCTTTCGTTTGATACGTGAGTTGCTACAAAATGAAAGATCTCAAAATTAGTTCGCTACTGCGCCTAAAACTGCACCCATCAATACATAGAAGGATGTTCTCTCTCTTTTTTCCATTAACAACTTATAATACACTAACCATAAACATGACACAAGACAGGAAAATAGTGAAATACAACAAAGGAACCCTTAGGTTCCGTAACTCTCTTAGGTTATCCTCCCGGAGAAGCTACTCGTCAAACCCAATTAAATAAACAGCTCTACTCAGCGCATCAAAAGCAGGTACGCCTCGTTATTAGTCTCTACCGCGTACTCATAACCGAGATCGTTGGCGCGACTTCGAAAATCGTCCATCTCTGTGGAGGCCACTTGGATACCGACTAATACATTTGCACCGGTATCTCCCTATTGACATGGAGAACTAGGTATCAGATTTTACTGCAGTGCAGAACAGAGATACTACCTTTTGGATGAATTGAAATGTTAGAAATAAGGTCTGAGATGGAACCTGGCCACGGTAATGGAATAAGGTAATATTCCAGCGTGGACTAAAAGCGTCCAAGAACTTCATCAAAGCGCCTGGTCTCTCGGGGAAAACAAACCGACAAAGAAGCTCGTTTTGCAGAACTGATGGGCTTCCCATCTGAAAATCCAAATTTAAGTAAACATAAGCATATAAACAACATAATGTCTCACTCTGAAAGAACCTCTAGAGTTGATGCTTAATTGCTTAAAAAGGACATACGCACAACAAATCAATTTTGTGGTCGGGAGTAGATATGAGAATGTATACACCAGGACTAGCGCTGCTATTCTTTAAGTGGTACCACTAGTCTTGCAATCATGAAGGATCACATTTATTGCATGAATTTAGCATTTTATGGCACTGCCTTGCTCCAGTAGCTACTTTTCAGTCATATCTTAGCATCAACGATGCTTTTTCACATGAACAAACAGGAGAAGTCTGCTCGAATAAACTCAACCTTCAAAACCGTAAAACAAATCTGAAATTCATTTTGTGTTATAATTCTTTTGGCCTAATTAAGCAGCTGGTGTTTGTTAGGCCATCAGAGATTATTCTTTAACAGACCTATTTTCCTGTAACTGTTGAACTAGAAGTAGAAACATGTACATACGGTGTCTACATACTATAAGATGTACACAAGTCCATAATCACGTATACATGTATAATGGAAAGACAACTGGAGCTAAACCTGATCTCAACCCGCTTTCTGTTACACACCCAATTCAGTGTATATAGCACACAATAAAAGTCATTATTGACTCCAATAAAAATTCTCTATGCTATGATGATGTTTGAAAACTTCAACAGAAAACATGTACCTTCATCACTTGTACACTTTCAAGGCCACATTGTATCAAAAGTAATCCCCTCCCTATCACAAACATAAGCTACTCCAACTGTTTAAAACCATGTACTTCGGTAGTAAAGACTGGGTTACGCTAGTTAATTGTAATGACCCGATCCACGGCTCAACCACAAGGCAGTGCCAGCCTCGAAAGGGCTAGCCAAGTAGGCATTTACAAGTTCATGGCAAGGTCTTATAACGCCAATCTCATACTATCTCACACCCGATGTGGGCTATCACATTAACGATGCTTTAGATTAATATTAAAGCAAAGACCATATTAGAATTTGTAAGGTATTGCGCACAAGAGTGTCTAAAAGTAAGTAAAACGACTAGCATCAACTTGCTAATAAGACTAGAGAAGATAAGTTTCTTTCCTAATTTTTTCCTTTCTTTATGAGAAGTAAAGATATATTGACTAGGGTGCCAAAAGGGTGTATACACTGAAAATTTTATATGCTAAAAAAAAAATGTTCAAAAAGGAGAACCCCAGCCTCCCTATGAACAATATTTTCTCTCCTACATCACATGCATACTTCAAAATAGAAACTCCTACATCACTTCCTCAACCATATTTTCTCCATCAGCGAAGAGAGATATAAATCCCAGCAAACAGACTAGCCTAATGAGCAACAAGCTTCGTGCACACTTCCAAAAGAAAACTTCACATCCATGCAATAAAACCAGTTAAGGAAGAGAGAACAAGCAAAACAAAGTAAGAAGGTTACCAAATGCCGTAGATGATCTTTAACCAAGTCATTATCAGTGAAATTGATGGTTCGAAGTCGAGAGGATTCCATCCTATCCACCATTGCTTCGAGTTCTGATTTTCTGTGAAGTCCAACACTGCACATAGCCAGAAGACAATTATAATTACAATCACCACGCACAGACACACAAGCGCGTGCACACACACGCACGCGCACACACACAGAGAGAGGGGGGGGGGGGGGGTTCTTGCCTGTACAATACTACAGCTTCTTTGTCAGAACTATATCTGTACTTGAACTCCGTAATATTCATAGGTCCCACCTGCCAAACAAAGAAAATATAAGTTATAGATGACTTGAAACTGCGCAAAAAACTGTGCAAGTTCAAAAAACGCACTTGCTCACTGAAAAGTTTAAAGCTGCCAGGCTCCTCTGGCATATAAGTGGCAAGCACAGCCTCCCGCTGTCTACCTATATCTGCAAGTTCAGTTACCAATCTCAATCTATCAAAGTTCATGTTTGCCCCACTAGTTATTGCTACTACATTAGCATCCTTGAGGTTATAGTACTTGCAGTAAGCTTCTGCTCCAGCAAGTGCAAGAGCACCAGCTGGCTCCAGAATGCTCCTTTTCTCCTCAAACATGTCCTGAAACATGAAATAGATAGCAAATATTAGGTCTGAAAATGCCATATACTAAAAATTCGCTGTAGTTATCAGCTGCTCAACGAAGCAGCTGGCAGCAAACATACAATCACTTAGCAGGCAATGAAAAATGACATTAGCCGGTTGAAGCCTGGTTCTTTTAAGTCGCTGAAATGGATAATAAAGCACCCCCTAGTTCCTATAGGTAACCGATGGCACCAGCTGTAACAACATCACATATAGCTGACCTGCAGTCTCATTCTTCACTCAATCTCTTGGTCAGAGAGGTTAAAAAAAGCAAACATGCAATAGGAGCTGCAAGACTGCACTCACAAGCAAACAAGACTAAAGAGGCTATTACATACTACAAGGGACAAAGCTTGCCTTTATTGAGGCACAGATAGCATCACGGTTAACAAGAACTACTCCATCTATCAATTCTCTGCATAGACGGAAAGTCTCTTCGCCGACAACTTTAACAGCTACACCATCTGCGAACCCTCCCACCTGATCCAGCACTACTCTTTGACGATGATGTAATGACAAAGCCATTGCATTTGCATCAGATGGCTCCACTCCAATAACCTTAACCTGTGTAAAACGGTCTTCAATAGTAAGCATTTACCACGATCCAAATATGGATAATGAAAGGCTGCAGAGTACAAAAATAAGTCTACTGTACTGCTTGAAGGCATTAGAGATGATACCTTCCTATCCTTACCTCTGTAATTGCGTCATTACCAAAAATTCACAAACAAAAATTGTAGCTTAAACAATAGGGTAATACAAATGGCAGACACGATAATTTTTGGAGGGAAGGGTCAAGACCTCAAGGGGTCAAAAAGATTTGCAGTCATGGTTACCCATAGAACTTAATCTTGCCCAGTCTTTTATATTTACAACACAGTGCAACTAGACAATTTTCTATGTTATTCCTCCCAAAAGACTCGTCCCATGTATATACCATGACAAATTACCCTAACACTGAGAAAGATATTCCCATCATGGTGTTATCTATTATATTCCTACATATTTTCCCATATGGACAACCTGCAGATCAAAACTCCATTTTATTATATCCTTTCTTTAACTAAATGGACTGTTGTACTTTGTTGTTGAGGGGGTGGTAGTGATCCCAAGGCTCCCGCCATTGCATGGCTTGGGGAGGGTGAAGTCCATTAGAAGTTCAAAGACTAAGCAAAACTTGAGTCCAATCATAAAAGACTTCAAAACATCTCACAAATACTAATCGGAACTGGGGGATCCGAAATGATAAAGAGACTTTACCAGCTGACACGAACACATCGCAACTAATCTGTATGCTCCATTTCTGTGTGTGTGTGTGTGTGAGAGAGAGAGAGAGAGAGAGAATATTACATCAAGGATGAAACTAATAAATAAAAAGATAACCTCTTAAAATGCAAGAGTCTTCGTATTTATCATACCTTTGTGATCAAACTTAAAAAGTTGTAATTGCTATTCAAATAGGAACCACAAATGTCGCAACAGGCAATCAAAAGTTTTTATATCTTACTTGAGCTCTTATGAATGGTTCCAGAGCATCCTATGAATTTTTTAGATTTAATATAGTTTAAGATCCACGAGCGGGGTAATATAGAGCTTTTTCCATTTTCTTATATATAATGGGAACATTCTACCAAAAAAACCTTAACGACTTTTAACCAAGTACTCTTAATCACGCATCATGCAACAAGCAATCAAAAGTTTTTACATCTTACTTGAGCTCTATAAATGGTTCTGACTATATCTTAAAATGATGAGAACATTCTACAACCAAAACCTTAAGGACTTTTAACCAAGTAGTTGAAAAGACTCAAACCGTAGGCCTACACGTAAGAGCTTCTACAACGGAGACTCTTTCACCAAGTAAAGTCATGGCATTTTCTCTAATATAGTTTGTTTAATGTTCTTGCAGTGCATCTTTCATACTGCTTGACTATCTCTCATCAACGTCTATGGACATAGGAATTACCCAAGGATTGGAGATACAAATTGCTTTAGTAAGTCGTGGTCATTCATTAATAAATTTATCATAATCACCAAAAGCTCTACCTTATTCGTTCATGAGGTTGATTTATATTATGCCATTAAGACCATAGAGAAAGTAAAAATAATTTCTCCCAGTGACCTGGGGTGCTTGAAGAAACTCCAAGTACACATCTGTGTAGGCATGGGGCTAATATATCAATACGGAAAAAGTGAGACACAACCTCCATTAAGAAGGGGAAAAAAAAAAAGCTAACCTCAGGTGAAACCCTCTTGATGTATGCTGCAATACCGGCTATTAGCCCACCACCTCCTACGGGCACAAATATAGCATGCAATGGACCTTGCATTTGACGCACAATCTCCATTCCAACTGTTCCTTGACCCATTATCACATCTGGGTGATCAAAAGGAGGCACAAAAGTACGGCCCTCCTCTTCGGCTTTCTTTTTGGCATATGTTTGTGCTTCATCGTACGAATCCCCGACCAAAACAACCGTTGCACCTAGTCTCTCAACCGATTTCCACTGACAGAAAATTTCATAAACTTCAATAACTATATACCTAAATAAGTAATGAAGACTTTAGATAAAAAAGCTGCAAACAAAAGTAACCTTAATTTCTGGCGTGGTAACGGGCATAACAATCACAGCATTACATCCCAGCCTCTTAGCAGCTAACGCAACCCCTTGAGCATGATTTCCTGCTGATGAGCAAATGACACCTCTTTCCAACTGCTCCTTTGGAAGTTTAGCCATCATGTTATAAGCTCCTCGCAACTTAAATGAGAAAACCTGCAACCCCCCACACAACCAATCATCAAAAATCCGCAAACACTTATCTTTTAAGTTATTAACTAAAACGGAAATCGGAAATCTATGATAGACAATATCCTAGTCACGATGATATGCGAGTAAAGACCAAATAACAAAGATATGGACATGCATTAACAAATTCAATAGTACAATACCTATCAATTCAAGCCACAATATAATGTCAGACTCGCTTTCAGTTTAATTAACCAAACTTCCGTTCGTCATTGATTTCAGCCAAGAGAAAAAGCAAAGTTGTGTCCAATCACATTGGAAGCCTTATGCATTCTACAGCGTTCAGCTGAAATTACGTACAACCAACTTGAAAAATCATACGAGGAAACATTTAGAGGCATATTAATGTACATGTATATCATATACTCCCTCCATCCCATTGAGGTTTTACCTTTTGCTTTTGCAAATTCCTTGAATAGACTTGGTACATGTGCAGATTCAATACACTGATTGTGATTGTTTCTGTGCCTTAGCTTGAATTATCAAACGATACTAGTTTACTCTATAATTCATATTTGAGTTCTTATTCAATGTCTACATTTACTAAAATCCGTTTGCATAAAATCAAAGATGTAAGAAAAGACTTACAGGCTGCAGGTCCTCTCTCTTGAGCCAAAGTTTGACCCCTAATCTCTCGGAAAGCTTCGTCGCCAGCTGCAACGGTGACTCGACAGCGACATCGTACACCTTCGACGCCAATATATTCGTCAAATACTCCATTGCACTCAGGTCACCTTCTGTGGCCAGACGGTCCGGCACGGCCCCAACCTCGCCTGGCTCGTATTGCAGGGATCCGGGGGAAACCTTCAGCAGCGGAGGAGGCGAAGACGAAGGACTACGCAACAGCTCCGTAGCGACGGCGGGCTCCAGGGAGATATCGGCCGCCGTCGATTTGGCACTGATGAACGGCTTGACTTTGTTTGTTCTGAAGCCGCAACTGACCGGAGAATGCGATAACGGATTGGCGGCGAATTTGCGGCGGAGGAGCGGCTGTTGCGAGGGAGCGAAATGGAGCGCTTCCATGGCTGCTGCAAGGGGAGGCGCCGCAGTCGGGGGCGCGTGGGAAGAGAGGATACATTTTCTTTTCAAAAACGATTGTTTATAGGATGGAATGGAGTTTGGTTAATACGGTCACCCGTGGGTGTGGGGAGGTGTTTGTGACAGCCAAGTACATGAGACCACGTGTTGTTTTAATCAACTTATGTCTTGTAGTGGGACGAGGAAAAGGTTTGGGTTTTTGGTGCACCTTCACGGGTTGGTCTTTGCGACCAGCCGCCACCAAGTTGGAATTGGAAACTTAGGTCAAAGGGGAAGAGGAAGCCAATGTTTTTTGAACTCATATTTGGATAAATGTGAGACCAATTTTTTTATTTTATTTTAAAGCTAAGCATAAGATAAGCAAAACAGGACACATTAGTTTGGACAAGAAAATATTGAATATCTTTTAAACAACTTTCTTTTTTTCCGAAAAAATCACATTCTCGCGATTAACACCTTCGCTCTACAACTTCGTCTCTCTCTCTCCCTCCCTCTCTCTCTATCATCCTCCATCACTACTATCAGTTTCCTTTGTTGTGTGGTAGCTTGGTAGTGTAGGGTTCCTCTATGGTGTGATTAATTTTTAATGCTTTCGGCCTCTTTATGCTTTTGCTTGAGGTTATGGGTTGATCTTGCCATAGGCGTTGGAGCGTTGGGCTTAAAGTTTGGGTAGGTAACTCCGTGTAGATCGGTGGGCTGAACAAATGGTGAGTAAGCTGGGTACGGTGGGATCTTCGTTTGGGCTTGTGAACGTTGTGGTGCTACTGACTTGGAGATGGCGAGTGAGTCTTTGCAAAAGAGTTTTTTCCTTTCTAGGGTTGTCCTCCCTCCCCTTTCCCTGAAAGGTTGGTTGGGCTTGATTTGGTGGGGGTGGGTCGCACCGTGTCAATGGAAGGATTTGGTTGGCTTCGATTGATGGGACAGCTGGGTAGGTGTGTGGCACCTTGGCATTGGGCGGTGGGGGTAGGGTAGCGGAGCCTAGGGGTTGTTTGCGGTGGCGACTACTTTGTTGGAGGTCTCAAACATTGGAGGTGAGTCTGGTAACTAGACCTGGCAAACGGATAAACCCACCGGGTCCGGATAAAATCCGATCGGGTCCGGGTATTAACGGGTCGGGTAATTTTTACCCAGGTTTTTTTGGGTAAGGTTTTTCTGAAACCGTACCCTACCCTTTCGGGTAGGGTATTACCCGCGGGTAAATTGTTAATTTTTTTTAAAATTTTATTTACAAAGACATTTCTTTTACGAGAATTTTTTTGTTCTTTTTTATTTTACAACAATCACTGTGTAATTTATTACCCCAAAAAAAATCACTGAGTAATTTGATTCCTACAATTACTGCTCAGCTGCTCAGCAATCAATCTGATCATCTCGGTTCTCAAATCCACAACACAACCATTTCAACCGAATGTAATAACCACAGTACTACCAAAACACATAAGTACATACAAAAAATTGACGCAAAACGAAACAATACAAGTAGATCTGAAAAAGATTATCTGGTAAACAAAAAATAAAAAAAGTGTTAACAAAGCTATCAAAGGAGATTGCAGACCACGATCGGATTCGGAGGTCACTTGATTTGGACTGCTGTAACTCCCGTACCTCACTCTAGCCTGATCGGAGACAGTGGCGTGGAGCTCTGGTTGTAGCGGATCTGATCGGAAATACCCGGGGCGGAGCATCGCAGATTTGCGGTGGATCTAACGACAGAGACTGAGGGACATGCATATCGACGTCGAGTTGATGTAACTTGCAAGATCCAGCGACGTCGGCGTCGAGTTGAAGTGAGAGAGCGACATCGTGACGAGAGAGAGATCAGAGAGGACGGGAGGAGCGGCGCAGAGGAGAAGGGAGAAAAGAAAATGAGTGAAGAAAAAACCCTAGCATGTTTTATAGTAAAAAATCCGGGTTGCCCGGGTAATCCGTACCCGACCCGGATTTACTCGATTTTTACGGGTCGGTTCGGGTCTGTTTTTGGCGGATCTTCAAAAGATGTACCCATACCTGGGATTTTTACCCGGGTACGGATCTACCCGCGGGTCTGGGTCCATTTTTGCCAGGTCTACTGGTAACTAGTGGTGTTTTTTGGTGGGCGACGGTAGTGTGTTGCAGCGACGGTGTGAGTATTGTTGCAGTTGTTGGCGGTGACATGCGCTGATGTGCGTGGGCACGCCGTGTGTGGTGGCCTCGATCGAGTCATGGGTCGTGGCATGAACACGAGTCAAGTTCCACGGAGGTGCTGGCTTTTTTTAAGCTTATCTTTTTGCTAGGCTAGCAGTTGGGGTTACGCGAGGTTTAATTCGCATACGGTTCTATCTTGTTGGGTTTTAGTTAATTTACTTATTATTTGTCCAAACGGTTGTTATTTTTTTGGATTTTGCTATATGTTTAGTTGGTTCGTGTGTTGGCTTTATTTTATGTTAACTACCTTCTTGTGATTTTCCTTGTAGCCTATTAGGGCCTTATGGCACGGTTGAGGGGTGTCTGCAGTTTTTTATGTTTTATTGTGCTGGTCACCACCAGATGGACCATCAAATCGAGATGTCATCTATGCATATAAGCTGGTTACATTCATTTTTTAACGTAAATATATTTATTCTATTGGACCAAAAAAAAAATAGTGCAAATTTTAAAAAAGACATCTACGACAGTTTGAAGCTATTTTGGCAGATTCAAAACTGGGGTAAACTGGTGTTTATCAGCCTTAAATACTTTTGTGCTTTAGACCTCGAATGTAAAAGTTTAGGGCTAATTACACCTATGTCCCTGAGGTTTGGGGATAATTACAGTTGAGGACACAAAGTTTCAAAATGTAACACTCATGTCCGTTGACAAACGGAACCCTAAAAATTCTAACGGTTCTAACAAAATGACTTTATTGCCCCTAAGTTGGAACCTTATTTTTTTTCCAATGCCATTACTTCAAATTAGGGTTTCTGGGTTTCCAATTTCATTTTGACTTCAAATTAGGGTTCAAAACCGGTTGGCTTCAACGAATGAGGTGGGTTTCCAAGCTATGCAACCTTCTATGTCTCTCCAACTCCACTTACCCCTCCACTGCCCCCACCCTCCACCCACCCCGTCGCTGCCCCCAGCCTCCCCAAACCTAGTCGCCGCCCTCAGCCTCCCCCAACCCAGTCCCCGCCCCTACCCTCCCCTCACCCCATCGTCGCACCCACCCACGTTCCCCCTCCTCATCGTCGCACCCACCTTCCCCATTTCCCATCACCGCACCCACCTTCCCCATTTCCCATCGCCGCATCCACCTAGCTGCCGCCATCATCACTGTAGATCTAAGACTTGCTACCGTGAGGTTGCAATTTGAACCAATTAATTGCAAAAGATACTTAAACAATTGCTCGATCTACACGATGGTTTGGAATACTGTGACGCAAAGGTGTGTTGGGCAGAGGTGGGGAGGATTACCTTGGTGGTTGTACAGGTAGTCGGTGGTGGTTGCGGTAGAGGTTGGTGGTTGTGGGTATGGAATTGGGGACGGTGGCGGTGCATTGGGCTGTTGGCAGCGTGGGTTTGGCATGGGCAGTCGTTCACGTCTGCGACGGCTTCCTTTCAGTACCACTGCCCACCACCCCAACCTTGGCACCACCACTGTCGGACAGCTATGGAAGATGGCAAATAGGGCGACGACAGGATGAACATGGACGGTGACAAGACTCCCTTGATGGGGTGGTCATATTCCGGACATATAGAACCGCTGCGAGCCATGGAGAGGGACAGGGTTGGGCTGCCGGCGGCGTGGGGCGAGAAAGGGGGCTTGGGTTGCCGACGGCGTGGGGTGAGGGAGTGGGCGGCGAGATTTCAGATATGGGGAGAGAGAGAAACCCTAATTTTAAAATTAGGGTTTTGAATTAGGGTTGAATTTTGAAACCTTAATTTAAAAATTAGGGTTTGATATACTGTACAAGGGCAGTATTGCCATTTTTAATATACGTAATGATGAAAATTATACTTTTTGGACGGAACCCTGACGGATGGATACGGATGATACATTTGAAAAAGGTTTTGGTCACGTATGTTACATTTTGAAACTTAGTGTCCTTGACTGTAATTACCCCATAACCTCGGGGACATTGGTGTAATTAGCCCAAAAGTTTATGTTTTGGCATAAGTAGATAAGAGGCACTTTAATTTTGGCGTAATCAGTTTTGCAATAGTTTAGGGTATATGGGTGATTATAATATATTCAACGACAAATTGGTGCGCGATACATAGTCTAATTCATGTAAAAAAAATTCCACGTAACTTGTTGATAAGAACTTGGTTTGACATAATACATTCCCCCTAAATTAACAAAACCGTGTTCTTACGTGAAGAAGATAAGTGCGGTTTGACCAAGTTTGACCATCTCATTTTCGAAGTTGAGCATATCAATTGATTTTGTTCAGTTTGTGTGGGCATTAAGGGGAGAATTTATCTTTCCACAGCCAGCAATCAAGTTGTGGAAGTGAAAGCCAATCCATGCTTTCACAACTGACATACATATATATATATATATATATATATATATATATATATATATATATATATATATATATATATATATATATATATATATATATATATATATATATAGGGAGCTGATCTGTTGAGAGCGCTAGCAAAATAAGAGATCTTGGGATGGACGGCCCAGATCGCGTATTTTTGCGGCGCTGTCAGTCGTCCGCTACACAGTGTAGCGGACGGACCTTTTTACCATCTTGCCCCTGCTCCCCCGTCCGCTACACTGTGTAGTGGACGGCTTACTTGGCCCCACATTGACAGCCAAAAAGGAGTCCGCTAGACAGTGTAGCGGACGACTGTTACTTTGTCCTTATCACACTGTCCGCTAGACAGTGTAGCGGACCGTTTTTACCTTTCATTACTTCGAAACCCTTATTCATTCCTTCTAAACTGCTATTCATTCCTTCTTCTCACAATTCTTCTAGCGGCGTTGGCAAGTAGATTGCGCAATTTCTTCTCAAGAAATCCTTTAATCGACGAATCAATCACGTAAGTTCACAAACCAATCCTTTATTTGTTCATAATCTAGAGTTGTTATCGCGGCTTATGCATGATTTTGAATGTGTGCGTGGTGCATTGTGCTAGCGTTTGTCAATGTATCTATATATATATATATATATATATATATATATATATATATATATATATATAGATTATATATGTGTATTGCGTATTATTTGTTCATGTGATTTCACTTGTAAAATCCCATTCCGTGTCTGTTTGTATCTATGTACATTGCATATACACAGCATGTGAACTTATGTGAGTATTATCTGATCACATGCTAGCGTTGACTGTGCTAGCGTTGTATGTTTGAGAATGTTTACGCTTCCAACCTTGCCGTTTTGCATAATTTCAGTTGCGAAAAATGGATTTCAACCCTGGACCAGAAGATCCGTCCGTATTATACGACCAAGCAAACCATATCAGTACGCTCATATGGGATGGTGGAGTAAGATACTTATTTTATCAACTTTGTTATTCTTGGGAACATTGTATATCGTTTAATTTGCTTAAATTGTATTTATTAATTCGTAGGAAAGAGCACTTCTCAACACGGTAGAAGTATCCGATAATTTTAAAGCATGGAAATTGAACAGAACCCAGAAAAGATTACTGCGTGGGATTGGGTTTGGGATTTTCACGCATGGGCAGATCTTTCAACAACTTGACCGGCACTTAATAGGTGCCCTTGTTGAAAGGTGGAGAAGTGAAACGAATACGTTTCACTTCCCTCTCGGAGAGCTGACAATTACCCTAGAAGATGTAGGGTTCATCTTAGGGTTACCGGTGACGGGGCGGCCGGTAATAGCTCCTCCGTCGGAAGCAACGAATAAGAGGACCGCTAGGGACTTCTTTACTTCGATACCCCAGGATCAATTTAGCACTGGTGGTATCAAGTTGAAATGGTTGGTAGATACCTACAAGGTTCTGCCGGATAACTACACGGATCAGATGCTTGTGCTGTACACACAAGCTTTCCTCTTGTGGGTGATGGGGGCAATTCTGTTCCCAACAACGTCGAAGAATACCGTCAGCGTCAAATATTTACCGTTGTTGGGTAACCTGCTGGAGGTTGGGGATTATGCCTGGGGAGCCGCAACTCTTGCGTACCTGTACCGAGCATTGCACAAGGCAACGAGGCCCGACTCCAAAGCGATATGTGCATGTCTCTCGCTATTGCAGGTATATCATACAATTCTTGATTACGTGCTCGTTTCTTTTTTTTTTGGGTTGAATTGACAATAAAATTTGACGATACTTTATTTAATTTGTCTTTGCTCTCAGGTGTGGTCTTATGAACACCTTGCTACCGGCGCACCCAGGCGTAGGGACGGAACCGATAATGTGTGGCCTCGGTTGTGCGCCTGGGAGTACAGTCGGAAGGACAGCCACTACCAGAGGAGAGACGATCCCCATCACAACATTACGTACTATCGGGGGGAGCTCGACTCGTTATCTCCTGGCCAGATGCGATGGGCACCGTACAAACATTTGGCGCGACGGGTGGGAGAGTCGTTCGTCTTCACGCTCTCTGGGTTGCAACGCACACCCCTGATCCACTTCGAGGTCGCAGAGTGGCAGCTGCCAGATCGCGCTATGCGCCATTTTGAGTGCCTGCAGGGGTTGCCAGCCGGCGCGCCGGATATGAGGCTTAACAGGAACCCACCGGGTGTCCCTCGGTTTGGCAAGGCAAATGCGCACGACTTGTGCGCACGAGAACTTGAGGTTTGGGATTCCTGGCAGGACACGCTGGCGGCCATTGTGTCGGAGCCTGACCCCGTGATCAGCATCGAACAGTACAATGGGTGGTACTACCGCATCACCCGGAGGAGAGTAGCTCCAGTAAGGTTTGAACGCGGGGAGAAGTACCACCCTAGGGGTCAGATCGATGAGCACATGGCATACAATCTGGTAAGTTGGCCAACCAGTGCCTTTAATTGAACTTGATGATTCTAACTGTGTATGAAGTTACTTATTTATTATCTCTCTGGATGTAGGTTAATGCCTCGTTCGCCTTCTTCCAGAAGTTGAGCGAGCGGAAGGATTTGGTGGATGCAATGGGCGAGGAGCTTCGCCAACAGGCTGATGCGTTGGCGTATGGCTGCGGGAATTTTTTGCGCCAAGCATCGGGCCAGCCTTCGGCGTCAGCCCGGGAATGGGTTATCCGGGGTGGCAGCCCCCATATGTGAGCGAGGGATACACCGATCCCTCGGGACAGACTTCGGGAGTGAGCCAGGGATATGGTGGTCCCTCTGTACCGGGAATGGGTGGTGATTGGGGACCGCCAAGCACCATGGGCCAGGCTCAAGCGCCGTGGGAAGACTACAGTGCGCCCTCCTTCTCTTTGCTATTGGACTCGGAACCCCAACCCCTCTCTCAGAGTCAAGTCACGCAAGACTGGGGTTTCGAACACATCAGTCTGTCGGAGACACTGCCCATTGTCCCGTGGGCAGGACCATCTATTGCCGAAGGAGGGCAATATCCCCCGGTCGACCCCCCCAAGGAGTGCAATATCCCCCCGTCGACCCCCGAGGGCAATATCGCAAAGGGCATCCAGTGAAGCCCCTAAAGCCGCATAAATGCCAAATAATCAGAGAGCGTTATTTTAGCGGCTTCCCCCGGGACAAAGCGTTGTATAGTGTGAATCATCCGGAGGGCATGGATTACACTTGCGAGTGGGGAGAAATGGCCTCCCTGGCTCCGGGGAGTTGGTTAGACAACGGTGTCATCTCCACATACGTGGAGATTCTGAAGGAAAGGGGTCGGGAGCGGCTGAACGGGTACCCGGCCGTTTTTTTGGTGGATGCCTTTTTTCATAGCCTCCTAGTGTCTGAATGGCATGAGTGGGTCGAGCAAAGGCGGAAGAAAAAGTTGAGCCAGTGGAGACCGTCCGCTAACCTACGAGCGTATCTTACTAGGGATAGTCCAGTGAGCGCAAGTGTTGCCGACGTGTTTCTAATCCCATTTTTAGGGGAAAGCCACTGGTACTTGGTTTGCTATGAACCGGAAGAGAAAGTCGTATCGGTGATCGACAGTCTCCACGACGATACCACCCACATGCCTGTGCTGCAGATGTACAAAGCCCAGTTGGACTCAATGGTAATATTACGATTGTTGTTTAACAGTTATTGTAACTTGGCATAAATGTTAACTCGTGTCTTACGCCGTTTTGTGTTTCTCGCAGAATATATTTTGTGCAATGGTCAATGGTATCCGTGGTAACCCTGTACCGGCGCGGCCAAAGCTCGATTTGCGACTGAAGAAGAGGAGGCCCAAGCAACGTAACACTTCGGACTGCGGCGTCTTCCTTTGCATGTACATGGATTACATTTGTCGGTCCGAGAGCCTCAAGGCGGCCGTGTGGAGCCAAGCAGAAGTAGACACCTTTAGATATAGAATAGCTTGGCAAATTATGAAAGGCCGGCCTAGAGCGGTTAGGTTTATTGTAAATCCGGCTAATGCCGAGAATCCCCCCCAACATGATTCCCCCAGTTGACATTGTACCATTACAATGTCAAATTTTTTTAATAAACCATGATTATTTAGAAAGCTCTCATTGATTTGTGTTGAAGATTATTGATTGATTGATTTGTCTGATTTCCGTTGAAGATGATTTTGATTGATTTGAGTTGGTTTTTTGGCTCTCATTGAGAATGATTGAAAGGTGGAAAACAAAATGTGTAGCGGACAGTAGGGAAGTGCAAAATTTTTTATAAGTGTTGGGTTAAGAGTTACTGCTGGTCCGTCCGCTACACAATGTGGCGGACACTCAGGGAAGTGAAAATTTTCTAAGTGTTGGGGTTGAAAGTTTCTGCTGGGCCGTCCGCTACACAATGTGGCGGACAGTGGGGGAAGTGAAAATTTTCTAAGTGTTGGGGTTGAGAGTTTCTGCTGGTCCGTCCGCTACACAATGTGGCGGACACTGGGGGAAGTGAAAATTTTCTAAGTGTTGGGGTTAAGAGTTTCTGCTGGAACGTCCGCTACACAATGTGGCGGACACTGGGGGAAGTGAAAATTTTCCAAGTGTTGGGGTTAAGAGTTTCTGCTGGTCCGTCCGCTACACAATGTGGCGGACACTGGAGGAAGTGAAAATTTTCTAAGTGTTGGGGTTAAGAGTTTCTGCTGGAACGTCCGCTACACAATGTGGCGGACAGTGGGGGAAGTGAAAATTTTCTAAGTGTTGGGGTTAAGAGTTTCTGCTGGGCCGTCCGCTACACAATGTGGCGGACGGTGGGGGAAGTTAAAATTTTCCAAGTGTTGGGTTAAGAGTTACTGCTGGAACGTCCGCTACACAATGTGGCGGACAGTGAGGGAAGTGAAAATTTTCTTAGTGTTGGGGTTAAGAGTTTCCCGCTATACAATGTGGCAGACGGTGGGGGAAGTTAAAATTTTCCAATGGGCGACATTTTTTTTTAGTTGTTGGTATTTTTTAGCTGTTGGTTAGACTTTGTTCGAGTTGGTAGTTTCTGGCAATGGAATAAGTGCTTTAGCAGATGATTAAACAATCTCAACATTCTCAAGCGCATGATATTCCATCAAAAATTTGACACCCTCAAATCATCAATTGACCATCACAATTCTCAAATGCACAATTAAGAACCTAAAATTATCAGACACAAATTTATTAACAGAAATTTATTAACACAAATTTAGGGTTCAACATTGGGGGAAAACTTTTTCACAGGTGCTTTGATCAAACACGGATACTTGAAACCTAAATAGCCCCTTGTGTTCAAAGATTACAAACTCCCCTTCATTGAGGTCGTGCTGCTCGCAGAAATTACTCCAACCCTCTGCGAAATAAAGTTGCTCTTGGCCGCGCTTCTTCTTGATTTTAACAAGCCATGACCCCTTGCTGCTGGTTAAAGTTGCTTCGAGCCAAGTGGCTTCGTGCCAAAGTGTGGTAAGCAATCTGCAGAAGGCTACCGGTATGGCCTATCACATTCATTATAAGACAGATAAGTTTTTAAGCAAAGATAAAATTAACACACACGAAAACACAGAGTAAGAGGGATGCCTACAAGTTCGGTATGAAACCCAGGCACCATGACCTTGAAGAAGTGCCTGTTCACCGAAGCAGAAGCCATGGGGACGGTCGCCGTAGAGGGGGTCGCAGGTGGGTGAGACGTTGGAGGCAGAGAGAGAGAGAGAGAGAGAGAGACGGGTGGAAAAAGAGAGGCCGTTCTGATTGGTAATTAATAGGAGTTTGACGTCCGCTACATTGTGTAGCGGACAGAAGGCATACCAACAGTTTTCTGTCCGCTATATTGTGACGCGGACACTTTACAATCTCAATAATGTTCGTCTCTGGTGCGCCGTCCGCTACATAGTGTAGCGGACGGGGCAAGCCAAATTTTTTTTTAAAGTTAATCTATGAATGGGTCCATCAGAAATAACCTTCCAGTCTTCGGTAATAAGAAGCTAATCTCATCAAATATTACGTATTATTACAAATGTCAAACAATCTTGATGGCTTATACAAAAAAACTAAAGGTCCACTGCAGCTGCCTCTTCCTCATCTTCTTCCTCGTCTTGCAAACCCCTGGACTTATCCCCAGTGCCTTGTAATGGTTCCGCTTGTCATGGTCGGTCATTTTGTTGCACAATGCACACCTTCTCAGCTTTTTAGGTTGAGTTGCCTGTTCAATAGAGCTCTTCATCCGCGTAGATCTCTTGCGTCCTTTCGTCTGCGATATAATTGGGTCCAAAGGCCGGATATCATTGTCGTCTTCCTCCCCCGGCTCGTCATCTTCTGATCCCGTTGTAGGCTCAGTGTCAACCGCATTGCTGACTGAAGCTGCTTCCAACTGGTCGACGATGGGCTCTTGCTGCTGAGCTACCTCGAGGAGATGTTTATATCCGACCATTGTAGCAGCACCTTTTACGGACAAACGGGTGAACATTGTCACCAGATGATTATACCGCAACGTCTCTGATTCTTCAAAGTCAGTATACGGGTGCTCCGGAAAGGCAATGGTACCGTGCAACCTGTTTGCACCTTTCGTCCACCGTGGCAGGACATATTTATCGGGGATTGTCCTGATATTCTTCTGGGTGAAAAACCGCAGAACGTGTCTACACAGGATGCCGTGGAACTCAAACTTCTTGCAAACACATGTCACCGAATCCGTCAATGTGTCATGGCTCACCGTATAAATTCTGCGCAGCTTCTCAGGGACGAGGTCATTCACGAGCGAATAAACCTTGTACTCACGCGTAGACATTTCTGCCACCTTGTTTATACTGTATCGTCCCGATTTTCGCAGCTCTACTTGGTATAGCAAGAAGATCTCCTTCGTATAGACTTTGGCACCGTTCAGCTCCAGCGGGGTCTCGAGCAACCTTCTCCTTTGTTTGTACGTTGTTGCAAAGTCGGCAGCCCTTTCTTTTACGAACAACGAAGCTACCGCTTTTTGTGCGGATGCAACGAAAGTCTTCAAATTGGTAGCTGTACCCACATAACTATCGAACGTGGCATTCATAGATTCACTCCTGCCCGTCGTTTTCATGCCCGCTGAAAAATACCTCCTCGTGTAAACGCCAATCCATTGCTCTTTGCGCTCGTACAAGTGCTGGAGCCACTCGTTGTCTTGCAATGAGTAATCCCGAACAAGCTTTTCCCACCTCTCCTCGAATTCCTCAATCGTTAACGACTTGGTAACGCACTTGTCAAAATCCTGTTTAAAGTCTGGATACTTTGCGTACACGTGATGCAGACGTTCCGGGTATTTGTTGCTTATGTGCCAAGTGCACAAGTTGTGCCGGGTGTCTGGGAAGACGGTCGCAATAGCCTTCTTCATTGCCAAATCTTGATCGGTGATGATCACTTTGGGTGCTTTGAAGTTCATTGCTTCCAGCCACGTCCTAAACAACCATACAAAAGAACCCTCGCTCTCGTCCCTTAACAAGGCGAACCCGAACAGGATGGAGTGATAATGATGATTGACGCCGGTGAAAGGAGCGAACGGCATCGAGTACTTGTTGGTACGGTATGTGGTGTCGAAAGTCACGACATCCCCAAAATGCTTATAAGCTAGCCTCGAACGACCGTCGACCCAAAAAATTGTACTAACTCGATGCTCGTCGTCAAGTTTATAATCGAAGGTAAACTGCGGGTCCTCCATCTGCATCCGTTTCAATAGGCTCATTGTCGATTGCGCATCATTGAGGTCATACGCGGCTCGTCTATGGGTTCGGACCGCGTTACGAACGTCTGTCGTGTTAAAGTTTAAATTTTGAATTCCCCCAGCCTGTTCAGCAAGAACATTAACAATCTCAGTAGGTCCAATTCGCGCATTGCTCATTGTGTGAATTAGGCTCCTCGCGACCTTACCCATCTTCTTGTGTTGATGCATCTGACTCACCTTAGAAGGAGTTACTAACGGGTGATTGTGTGCCAGTTCCAGGCTGGTAATAAGCCAATGATCATGATTGGGTTTGTAGCTTACGAACATCTTGACCTGGCAATTTGTGCGCTCAAAGCAGTCCCGTCTTCTACGCGAATATCCTATTTCGTCATCACTGTCATCATTGCCTACGCGTGTCTCATTTTGCTGTGGATTTCTGCCCCTATGACACTCGTATAAGCGAGAGCATATCTTTTTTGTTACGTTGCTTGTTCTTGTAGTCTTTATTCTAATGCCAAAACCAACCCTCAATGAATACGCTCGAAAACATTCTTCAGCTTCTTCCAATGTTTGAAACGTTCGTCCTAGATACGGATCACTAGCATCTACGGGGACGTTGGAGCTCGACACGAAATCAGACATTGTGAAACAAGACCTGTGTAGAAATAGACTACGCTTAACAATCAAATGGCATTTCTAACTGAAAATATTACCTAAAAATTACCTTGGCGAATAGACCAATTTAGGATGACAAACATACCGTATGCATAACCCCTGAAAGTGTCTCCAAATTAACAATTATTAATTTATTGAACATAACAAATTAAAATTACTAAGATAAATAGACGAATTCATCATGCCAAAAAATTGAATTAAACTATAATGAATTTATTTAGAGTTAACAAATTACACCTTTTTTATGAACATCATGTCTAGAACATCACAAATTGATGAATACAGTGACAAATTTCTAGAACATAAAAAAAAATCTATACTTTTTTGTCCAAACAAAATAAAATTATATTTTACCAGTCAATCCATAAAGAAAACTTCACCATTCGCAAACTTACCTTGCTTGAGTGAAGCTTGAAGCAAGTGTTACTCGAAGCTTGAAGGGAGCTGAAAATGGAAGCGAGTCCGAAGGAGAAGAAAATTGTAGCTGAAGGAGCTTGAGGAAGTTTTTGGGTATAGAAGTACTGTCCGCGATACTGTGTAGATCTCCTATTTTCGACAACATTGACGTGTGTAGAAATGAAGGTACAGACCTGTCAGTTGTGTCAGGGCTGTCAGTCGTCCGCTAGACAGTGTAGCGGACGACTTTTTGGCTGTCAATGTGGGGCCAAGAAAGCCGTCCGCTACACTGTGTAGCGGACGGGGAGCAGGGGCAAGATGGTAAAAAGGTCCGTCCGCTACACTGTGTAGCGGACGACTGACAGCGCCGCAAAAATATGCGATCTGGGCCGTCCATCCCTTCGGGATGGACGGCCAGATCGCGCTAGCAAGATCTCCTATTTTGCTAGCGCTATCAACGGATCAGCTCCCATATATATATATATATATATATATATATATATATATATATATATATATATATATATATATATATATATATATATATATATATATATATATATATACAAATACAAAAGAACACAAGAGAATGGAAGTTGTGCTCGAAGGTGTAGAACTGCAATTGGTCGCTAAATGACTTCTTATACCATTAGAGAAGTGCATCAGACGTAACAATCACTGCACCATTAGCGACGTTTCACAGCTCGCTAGTTGTGGAAGATCTTGATTAGCATTGATGTTTGTGAATTTTCTGTTTGGCGTTTATAGACATTTGATAATAGTTGTAAAAGAAAGAAGGGGCACCTACTTTTGAATCCTAGCATGCTTTTTTGGCACCTTATTTCAACAATAAAAACTATATATATAGGGTGTGTTTGAAACTCACTTTATTTTTCACTTTTTATTTTAAAAAAAAAACCAAAACCGTTTTTGAGTTTTCTTTTTTTACAAAACTGGCGGGGTTGTTAGATATCAATTCTGTATGATTAGTTTTTACTTTTATTTTCTTTTTTTATTATTTTTTCCTCTCTTCTCTTTTCTATTTTTTTCTTCTCTTTTCTTTCATTTTTCAATACTTAGGAGCTTCTTCTGAGCTTCTATATTCAACAACCAGAAGTGCCCCCATCACGATCAACACATCTCCTCTACCACCGTCCAACTACTATTATGAGAGAAACATACGAGCCTGCATATTAGGGCTTTATTGGTTCAATTAGGTGAATAGGTTTAACTGGCTTGAAATTTAGTAAGGTTGCAACTTGGACTGGACAACCCGTACTAGCTCAAAAAAAAATGTGGGCGTTGATTTACTTTTACAGAGACCCTGGTGGACACAGACACAAATTTTTGGGCTCGTAAAATTTATATGGGCTGGGCATGGGCATGGACAAACATCTTTAAAGGCCCGCTTAGTCCGTGAAAAATCCAGCACGTCTAAATTTTTTATGACATAAATTATGTATATAGATTTGATGTATACAAGATATATGCTTTGTTTTCTTTAGTCTTTCATATCCTCTTAGCATATGAGTTTGGAGACCTTTGAATACTTTGTTTTTAGCTTTACTTTTTATTGTAGGGGGGTAGACTTCCAGAAATTGTTTTGAGTCTCTTTTTTTTAATCTATTTTTTGTCCTAAAAACATTGTTTTGATGCTTATATTTGTACTTATCTTGAGACTTTATTGTACTTTTTTTTATTACACCAATTAGTAGACTTTGATTGTAATTGAAAGGCCTAAAAGTTAACCGAATCAAAGTTAATTTGTAACCATAGGCAACTCGTGGATAGCTCGTGTCTAGCCCTTACCTACCAAAATTTTCATGAGTTGGGCGTGAACAGATATTATTCGGTCCATACATGGGCTGGGCTGGGCTGGATATGAATACAAGTTTTTGAAAGTAGGCTGGGCATGGTCCAGCCCTTGGACCCGTTCAGCCTGCCCAAATTGCAGCCCTAGGATTTACCTACACAAATCGAAGTTACTAGGATTGATCGATAGATTAAATCTTATGGTGGTGTTTGTTGTTGGGATTACGGTGGTTCGTATGATGGTGATTTGAATTTAGAAGAGTGGTGGTGTTGTGGCGGTGACCGATGTTAGAGGGTTTGGTCTTCAGCGGTGTTGACTATTGGCGGTGGTTGTTGTTATGGTTATTAGTGTCTATGATGGTTGGCGGTCTTCGTGGGTGTTGGTCACTAGTGGTGGTGGCGACAATCAGTAGCTATGGTGGTTGGCGGTATTAGCGTTGTTGGCGTTTAGGTGTGTTGATCAATGATGGTGGCAGATTGGCTGCCATTGGCTGTAGTGGTTGACAGTGCTTGTAGTTTAATATTCATGGTCATTGCTGGTGATGGCGACGGTGGAGGTCAATGGTTATGGTGGTTGTCAACGTTGGTGGTTTGGTGTTATTGGAAGATAGGTGTTAGTTATAAAGATTGAAAGGAAGAAGACGCATAGTTCAAAGGTCGATCTCAAAAAAATAAAAAACTGAAAACTCCAAATGAAGCTTTTGAAAATAGTCCCATTTTGTAAATTGGTATCTAAAACTGAAGAACATGAAAACTAAAACTGTCAGTCAAACGTCGATATATATATATATATATATATATATATATATATATATATATATATATATATATATATATATATATATATATATATTCAGTTTTCAATACTGATTAAAAAAATAAAAACTGTTTCAAATGCTATCATAATTATTTCACTTCTAACAATAAAACAGGATGTGAAAAAACACAATGAAACGTGAAGATAAGCTTTTTCCCAAAAAAAAAAAAAAACAACCCTGAAAAAACCTATGTACTCGAACAATTTGGCATAAAGTATAAGTACTAATCCCTTGAAGTGGTGGTTAGATAAGAAAAACTAGTCTAAGGACAGATACAACTCTTCTACAGAGTTCATTTTGTCTAGGCCTAAGGATAGACCAATCTCCTTGAAACTCATACAATATATCTTTCATGATTACATGGGCATAAATCTAGATCTTCGTATAGGAATTCTGAAACTCCAAATTACTGTGGTTTTGACCTCTCAAAGATAAGGCTATGTTTGACAAAACTTTTTTTTTTTCTTTTCAGTTTTTTAAGAGCAATTTAATATATATATATTTACAAAAACAAGTGGGTGTTTGATAACCCTTTTTTGTTGAGTTTTTTTTTTTGGTGTTTGGTAACGCTTTTTATTTGACTTTTTTTTGGGTGATTTGCGGTGGCGGTGGTGGGGCGTAGCGGTGGTCGACGGTGGTCACCGGCGGTTATCGCGGCAGTTGCCGGTAGTGGTGGCCTGAGGTGGCTGCCGAGCGGCGGTGGGTGATGGCTGCCAGCGGTGGTGGTCGGAGGTGGCCTCCTGCCAGCAGTGGTGGCCACTGCCCACCACCGCCCAGTGGTGGTTGCCAGAGGTGGCTGTCGGTGGCTGCTGGGCGGCGGTGGACCGTGGCTGCCGGCGGTGGGTGCGTTGTGGTGGAGGTTTCAAAAAAAAAATTAAGTGAAAAAAAGAGTACTCTACAATTTAAAAAGTGATTTTTTAAATTGAAAAAAAATGGTTACCAAACACTCCTTTTTTTTTCAATTTTTAAAATTGAAAAAAAGAGCAAAAAAAAAAAGAGTGTCAAACATAGCCTAAGTGTACTGTGGTGGGTGTATCGTCATATCATAATCGGTTCAAGGAATCTCTTTACTTAGTTTAACATTCAATAGCCACTCTATGTGGACTCAAATTATTCGCATAAACAACACACCATAAACAACATCATCAAACTTGTTTCATTTGCTCTACCCAGCTTCTTTTAGGTGGTGTAAACTTCATTTTACCACTCAGGTTGGCCTGGAAAAAGGGAAGATGAATTGGGTTTGCATTTATATCAAATGGGTGGCTGACCCGTTTATTTGTGGGTTAACTACATCAATCATTAAATGAGTTGGTTTGACATATTATCCCAAGATGTGCCATTAACCAAAAAATCCTAAACAACACGCAACGGCCTCCCACCAACATCTAACCGTCACCACTAGAGTTGTCAAAAGGGCCGGGCGGCCCGCGGGCTGGCCAGACCTGGTCCATTTCTGGCCCGGCCCCGTGGATGAACAGTAACGGCCCTATATATTAGGGCTTTGGGCCTGGGCTTGGACCAGGCCAGGAAATCCAAGAAAAAAGCCCGGGCCAGGCCCGGCCCAAACCGAAGCCCGGAATTGGCCCGGTGCACACATCTCCAACTCGGCAACTCCAGCACTCCAATCGATCTCCCAAAAAACCAATTTCTCATGTCTTCACAGGCTTCAAGCGTGTATTAGGCTTCACATCTTCAACTCGGCATCAGGCGTGCATCAGGCAAGAGAAGCCCTGAAATTCCTCAACACCCCATCTTCCCCGATCAAAACCCTGACCTTAGCCGACCGCAATCCAGACGCTAGCCTGGGCATCCCACCCCCAATGTCGTCAATTGCCGTTGAATCTACAAAATCAGAAGCAGAGTCAAGAAGCAGAGGACGGTGAGAATCAGAATCCTAGGAACATGAGGCATGCTCATCGTCGCAGTTAATTTCGGTTACCTTTCTGAGTTGGATCGTGAGAGGAGAGGTAGAGGACGAGGAAGCAGAGGACGGTGAGAATCGGAATGAGATGCACGAGCTTTTCAGGTTTGGGAAGGGACTTGCGATGAGGCTTCTGTGACTTGCCTTTCGCCGTCAGAGGCTGTGGCGGCGGGAGCGGCGAGCGGAGATGGTTGGTGGTCTTTCTTCTGGTCTTGTGTGATGAGATGGTTGTCTTCTTTGATGATTGCATGAGTGGGGAGTTTGGAAGATGGTGAAGTGGTGAACAGATTGCCTCTGCTGAGCTTCAAGCAAGCATGGCTGTTGAGGTATGATTTCAAAGTAGTCGCCAGTTATGCACAAAAAAAAATGTGGTACGTAAGATTGGTTGGGGCTCAAAGGGTGGGAGGATTGGTGAGGCAAGTGAAAGATGAGACAGAAAACAGAGGAGCTTATTAGGGTTTCAGTAGACAGAGCTTGCTCCTTTTTTTGACTCCCAATACAACGCACAACGACTTTATAGTCTCTATCCACCAACAGAACCTACAAACCTCCCCCTCGAACTGATGTTGTTGTTTTTGGGCCCGGGCCTGGCCCAAGCCCGACCCTAAATATTGGGCCTAGGGCCAGGGCTTGGACTAGGCCCATATATCCAGATTTTTGGCCCGAGCCTGGCCCGGCCCTTTTTCAGTCACCAGGCCCAGCCCCGACCCGTTTTGTTGGAGGCCCGTTGGGCTTGGGCAAGGCCGGCCCAAGCCCGGCCCATTTGACACCTCTAGTCACCACTACTTAACAACCACCAACACCCAACTACAACAAGCTGTCACGAATCAGTCTCAAATCCTTTGCACCGTTCTGCTGCCACCAACACCTTGGATCCACACCTGAACCTCACCACTGCACCCATCTTCTCCACCAATCCCAATCCGCCCGATTACAACAAGCTCTCTTACTACATTACTTGAATCTGTCAATCTCGCAATCGTCATGCACGCAATAACCACCATCATTCAGGTCCATCATCACTGTGCCATTGTCACTACGCCAACGTCACTGCGCCATCGTCTCACCACTACTTTTTGCACCATCGCCCCGCCATCATTACCGTACCGTCACCCCACCAACTGAGGCAACAATCAAAAGGTTTGAGGATCACCGAAAAATGAAATAAATTTGGTTTTAATTGCTCTCGATCCATCCTAATAGGTTCAGTGGACTGAAATTTCTCATTGTGGATAGCATTTCAAATTTGGGGGTGATTTTTTAAGTATAAGTAGCTCTTACTTGATCTGATAAAATTTGCTTAGCTGCAGAAAAAGGAAGGCAAATTGGGCGACAGGTGTTGGCAGAGGCGGCGTGATTGTGGGTTGGTGGGTGTGGTTGGATCAAATTTTAGGTTTGACTTTGAACAAAAAGAGTGCAATATATCTTCATG